>NDFZ01004837.1:0-180774 GCA_002192655.3 Mamestra configurata
TGGCTGTGTTTTTTTTAAAGAAATACCGCTCTCAAGCTCTTTGTTTTGATTTATAAAATAAAATACAAAATAAATAAAACCTATATTTACTCTATCATAATTCATTTTTTTGCAATGTTTCGAATAACTTATTAGATTCAAAATAAAAACTTTTAATAGTATTCACAGTACCTTGAAACTAACTGACTCAATTCACCACACCTGAAATTAAGAAAACATATTTAATGAAGTAAGACTGAAAAAAAAAAATATTAGTGCTATTTCGACACTTGCCTAAAGCCGGGCGGAAAGTAAAGAAGAAAAGAACAGTTGGTGGACAGAATAGACTGAAAATAATAAACAAAGGTAACGTAACATAATGCCAAGCAAATGTATTGCTGCACACAAATCTAACGACATCCCGCTTGTCCAAATATGACTATAGTAGGCGCCAGATAATCGTGGAATAACGGTCATTGACCCACCTACAATTATTGACATTTTTAATTTGAAAATCGGAATTAATGACACAAAGCTGTCCCGAATCATCATCTCTCGTGATCCTTAACATTGTCTAATAATGAAAAACGATTCATATTTAATTGTTCAGGTACCTATGAACAGTTATTAGGGAAAGGTCAATATACTTTATTCCACATTTATCTGGCGCCTACTATAGTGGTTTATACCAATAATGATGGACTACCCAACTTATAACTAATTCTCTAATCTACTCAGAATAGTCGAGTAAAAATAATGAGTCTAATCTCTCCCTAAATACTTGTTCGTGACTAAATCACTGGTCTGTCATATTATGTATGTAAGAAAAAATCGACATCTCTTTAACAAAATTAGTGATAGACATCATTTTAATACTAGAAATAAAAATAATTTAGATCAAACGTTTTATAGATTAGCCAAAGTACGAACATCTTTCATGGGGTACTGTGTTAAATGTTACAACAAAATACCTTGTGACATATTAAAACTAAATAAAAGAAAATTTAAAACTTACATTAAAACCACACTTTGTAAACAAGCATATTACAAACTAGATGATTATATTAAAGATAAGAATGCTTGGAAACATGCTGGTCCTGCTCCATAGGACAATCGAGGGTGTAGTAGAAAAGTCAAACTTGTTTTATTTACTGGTGTACTTTCAGGTTTTTAATATGTAATTTAACTCACACACTGATCCATTGTTTTTAATTATATTGTAAATATGTGAGTACCATGTCCCTTACTAGCAAACTTAATTTTATCTCTGCTGGTATTGCTTTGTTGTACCTATAGTATATAAGTGTGTGCTGTATATCAGTGTAATGTTGGATGCATTGTGCTCACATAATATAATCAATTGATCAATGTACCTATGTATACAAAATATTGTAAAACTTATATTTGAAAAGAGTAACTATGGAGTTTCTTGTCCGTTCTTCTCCATAAGAATCTACCTTTTGCGAATGGACAACTAGAGTCACTTATATTTTAATTTTAAACTGTAAATTTGACGTTTAAAAGTGCCTTTTAATGGTCTAGTTGAAATAAATGTATTGACTTTGACTTTGACTGTATTTGTATAATAACAAAAATATCAATTGGGTAGTCTCCCGAAATATTAATTATATTGTGAATACGCGCGTCTAATATTTTTGAAAAAGTAACTGATGGAGTTAGTTTTTTAAAAATATTAGACACGCATATTTTGCCGTTTCAAATCAATTATAATTGATAAATGTAAAGCGCATCAAAGTTTTGAAGTGGAGGTTGGTGAAGTCATTTATTAAAAATTGATACAAAAAAACATATTTTGTGTGTTTTCCATAAGCTTGAAACGCTAACAATTATCAGAATATAAATAGCTTCTAGCTAGCATATAAATATGACAGTTGATTTACTTACGATCGACAGGTTTTTTCAGTTTCTGCTTTTTCATGGCGCCCTGGAATGTTAAATGCTCCGAAATTAATACCATTTGCAACACTGTCGTTGCTCGCGTTCGCGGGACCATAGTTCGTAGCTGAAAAATAAAAAACATTGCACTAAAATGTGTTTCAAAATTACCTAACGAAGACGATACGAATTGTCAAAGTTAACATATTTAACCAAATCTGTTTCCAATCATTTTTAAACAGAAGAGAATAGGCTTTTAAATGAGTGGTTTGATGAACTACGTGAACGCAATAGAAAAGGGTTAGTGGATGTCACAAACATATATCCGAGTATTTGGTTCAGGACATATTTTTTTCATGGTGTGATTCTTCCTTTGTTATTTAGGAACAGTATTGATAACATTGTATACGATCATAACATTGAATACCCGTTTAAGTTTAAACCTATGATTGGCAACCCATAACTTGAACTCGTTATCACTGTTCCACTACATTTCTTTGTTACACAATCAATGAAACTTAATAGAGGTTTTTCTTAACGTATACACGTAAAACAAACAGACAAAGAGTAATAATATAAATAGCTACATAATTTTTTCGCAGAATTTCAATCTGGTTTTACAATTGTGATATAAAATTAAAGTCTACCAACCAGATGGGTAATTTTGGTGGCCTGGCTTGGCGTGGGTATGAACCAGAATTGAAATGACTACGAATAACAAAAAACACGTCATTTTGCCTGATCACTCACACAATACTATGGCAAAACTATCCGTTCATCTGCTTTTATACAAGTTTTCAATATCGTGTTTAAGTTGGGAACATGATCATGTAGGTAACAATAATTCTACGAGAAGTAAGGATGGCAATAAAATCGATTTAGTGTCTGACCTTTTTTTATTTAATATGGTTTTACTCTTGACTCTGGTCTAGGTCATAGATGACAGAGACAAAGTCGACGATGGAGCGAGCTTACCCAGAAAAGCCTTTTAAAGAAATAAAAAAAACTAAATATACTAGCTTGTTTTCCGAATAGCAAAATGTCTAGGATGGAGTAGTATGAGTATTTTTTTGAACATAGAATGTGCATTGTGCAGCAAAAAAAATTACCCGCAGGACCAAACTCTACCTGCGAGTTTGGTCCTGCGGATATTTTTTTTTTTTCAGGTTTATTTATAATCATCTTTACTTCGAAAATAATATTGTAAATGCGAAAGTTTGGATGTATGGATAAGGTGCATGGATGTTTGTTACTCAATCCTGTCAAAACGACTAAACGGATCTTTATGAAATTTGGAACAGAGGTAGGTCTGGAATAACACATAGGATTTTTTTATCCCGGAAGTATGTTCCCCTGGGAACGGAGTTGGGGGTATTTTTGTATGTAACGAATAAACTATTGATGAAACATAAAATTAATGTACTACATAATAAAAGTACTCATTATTACCTAGAAAAAAGTCCGCGACGCTATATGTCTAAGTATTATGGTTAAGTCACAATGACCGCTTTTTTGTTAAAATTATTCAATCAAAGCCCAGTTGGAAAGAAAAAGTGATGATTTTGATATCAAGATATTGATCCTTATCCACTTAAATGGTTTGACAATTAAGGTTGATTATGTACATGAAACTTACACTGTATCAATGATTTGAATTTTTTTTTTTTTCGAAAATTAACCCATAAGAAGCGAAAGGGTTGGTAAAGTTTTTAGGAGAGAACATTATTGCTGATTTCAATTTACGTGGGAATTGGTATGAACAAACAAAAAGTGGAATAATTGAAACAGATCTAACAATTTGTGCAAAATCAACCCCTGACGAGATGAACGGGGTGGATAGTTGCACTGATCCAGAAACCACAGAATCAGCAGCAGAAATGGCGGGGTAATGAATGAAAATCGTTTTGCTTAATTTTCCAAAACTAAAGGGGTAGAGCGGGCGTTGAAGTTTGTGGAGTAGCGAAGTGCTAGTCTACATCTATACTAACATTATAAAGAGGAAAGATTTGTATTTTTGTGTGTAACGAATAAACTTAAAAGCTACTGGACCGATTTAAAAATTTTTTTCAGCAATGAATAGCTACATTATCAGCGAGTAACATAGGCTATTTTTTATCCCCGTACTCTCACGGGAACGGGAACTACGTGGGTGAAACCGCGTGACGTCCGCTAGTGTTAGATAAATCTGACGACACAAACTAGCTAACAGGTACGCGGTCGCCTACGAGTACTCAATCTCACACATTATGTTCCTCAGAAAATAAATAACGGCTTGGTACTTTGGGATCTTGCTGTATTAAGTTCTAGTCATAGTGACATTATATCGGGGATAGCGTAAAATTCCTAAATATTTATGATTGATTACCTGCCATTCCACTAATGCATGTCAAACCCATACACAGATTCCATATATACTTAGGACTTTATGACAGCTGGTCTTTACAGTTGATGGAGTGCCATTGTTTTTTAAAGCAAGACTATAATTTCTATCTAGGTGGTGTTTTGGACATAATTTCAGTACAATTTATTTGCTGCAATTGTTTTTTCTTTAATTTTTTTTTACTTTCGATGGGCACGTGTTTGAACACTTTCTTACGATGATGTGGTGAAGGTGGAGCACGCTTGCCCAGAAGTAACTGTTATCATCAGTGCTTATATATAATATATTACATCTTCTGCCAAACATTTTCTTGACTTCGATTGAATAGTAGGTGGTATTTTATTTCGAGACATTGAATTATTTATTTTTCTCATTCATAACATAATAAACGACTAATGGGCCAGTTAATTAACTTTGAACCTTGCAAAATTTCCTAACTCAGATTTTATTCTTGAATCGTGTATGTTCTCTTCTAGTAATATAAAAAATAGACATTTTGCATAACCGGGTGAAAAAAAACGAATTTATTTCAATTAAAGCGTTCAAAATTAAGTTAACTCTCAATTTGTTCTGACAATGTGTAAAGTGAAATTTATTTATTTTACCAAAAATAAACATTTTGTCCTAAGGAATGTCGTTACAATTACAAATAAAAATATTGGAAAATTGGTTAGATGACTGTGATTAATTTTTTTTATAATTAAGTCAGACATGGCCGTAAGTAAAATTAAACCCAATTTAATTCAGTAACCTTTTTGTCTGAATCGCGATCGCAAAAAACTGATTTTACGTAAAAAATAAAAAAAAGTAAAAAATGGATAGTTGCACGAATTAATGTGTAATTTATTGACATACTTGTAAAACTTGATCTCTTCTACAAACGCTCCAAACACACATACCAGTTAATATTTTTTCCACCGAGTTATTATTGAAATTAAAAAAAAAGGAACACGCGGGGTGTAACTTTTTGCGGGATAATCGCTAACGGCAAAAAAACAGAGTTAAGAATGATTGCAAAGCTAGCCTTATTTTCGGCATAATTTGCCCGGACTATAAACGCACTTAGATCATACAGTTTGCTATAGAAATACAAAATAAAATCATTCCTTTGTTTGTCTCTTCATTATCTTTTTCAACTGCAGTGGGATCGGGTTATGGTAAACTGGATTTGACTGTCATTTCATTTGTTTTGTCTTTTAAGCTCATTATAATAAATTATTATTTTAAAGTACCTCATTAATATCGGATTTTATCACCGATGTGTCAAAAATACAACCAACTTCCAAATAAAAAACACTAAAAAGTATAAAATAACTTTAATTTCGGCAGTCAACACACAAAAACACCGTGTCGGTGTTTTTGGTTGTTTTTTCGTTTTTGTCACCGACTGCCGAAATTAAAAGTTATTTTTTTTTTCACTTTTTAGTGGTTCACATGTGCTTACCCCTTCACAGCGTAACGGCGTGATGCTATGTCATGAACTGGTGTAAACAATAGACAGACATGAGATTTCAGCAATCTCAGTCCATTTGCTATAGTAGGCGCCAGATAATCGTGGAATAACGGTCATTGACCCACCTACAATTATTGACATTTTTAATTTGAAAAACGGAATTAATGACACAAAGCTGTCCCGAATCATCATCTCTCGTGATCCTTAACATTGTCTAATAATGAAAAACGATTCATATTTAATTGTTCAGGTACCTATGAACAGTTATTAGGGAAAGGTCAATATACTTTATTCCACATTTATCTGGCGCCTACTATATCATTTATTGAGGAGTTTCGTTGCCCATCTCCAAAGTTCTTCATCAGATCTTCACCAAATTGAAATGGAACCACTCCGAGAAGGTACTCTCCCTTTCTTCTTCCTCTCTCACTCCATTAACTACCCAAATCGCTTCTATCAAATTTGAAAAGTTCTCTCTATTTCTCCAGGATCCCATCATCAGATCCTGACTTGATGATCATGGGACCACCTGGGAAGTATACCCTTTCAAATAAAGAAAATTAATCCAAATCGGTCCAGCCATCTTCGAGAAAACTGGGAACATACATAATAATAAAAACAGGTCAAACGAATTGAGAACCTCCTCCTTTTTTTGAAATCGGTTAAAAATAGTATTGCACCAAGGCTTTCAAGTACGAGACCTGACGGTCAATTCTCGTGATTTTAAAACATCATTTGCATTCAGTCAAAATTTAGGGTAATTAGCGATGTTTTTGACAGATTACTGAGATGCGAATGCGATCACTTTAAGTATGGGAATTAACCTTCATATGTTTTGATGCTCTTCTTGGATCTAGTCTTGGACTAGACCTGTTCGTAGATGAATAGGGAGTTAGAATGTATGGCGCTTTGTGAGAAGCAAGCACGCAAGAGTTAACATGAAGTTATCGATGTTATGTACTACCTAATTATGTTAGTATTTCTTTGTGTTTTTAGGGTTCCGTACCTCAGTTGGCAAAAATGGAACACTTATCTTTGTATTTTCACCTGTCAGTCTGTCCGTCTGTCAATACCCTTTTTCTCAAGAACGCTTGGATACATCAATCTGAAATTAATATAAAATACTCAGGTCTGCTATCCCTTAGAGCAGTGAAAATCATAGTTGTAAGTCAACGCAATCAAACTCCGCTGCCGCGGCAAATTGCATCGCGGCGGACGGAGCTCCGGCAGGATACCATGGCAGTATGGAGACGGCGACTATCGCAATCCAGCGCTGGGCACGCCACAATTGCGGCGGTAAGACCCCTCTTTGAGGAGTGGCTGGAAAGGCGCCACGGCATCCTCACCTTCCGCCTGACGCAGGTACTCACCGGACATGGCTGTTTCGGAAGGTACCTGTTTCGGATTAAGTGGGAGGACACGCCCGGGTGTCAGCACTGTGATGATTGCCTGGAGGACACGGTGGAGCATACGGTGGAGGTCTGCCCTGCTTGAGCTGAGCACCGCCGTGTCCTTCTCGAGGCGATCAGCGGCGGCGACCTCTCGCGACCGGCCCTGGTTGAATCCATGGTCCGGAGCGATGAGGCTTGGGAAGCGGTCACCTCCTTCTGCGAAGCAGTAATGCTAGCGAAGGAGGAGGCGGGCCGCGCGAGGGAAAGGCAAGGCCTTCGCCCCAACCGCCGCTACAGGAGAAGACGCCCCGGGCGTCGGGAGTCGCAGGGCGATCCCCGGCCACCGTAGGCGCGGGCCTGCGGACGGCGAGCGTTGGGTGGCTCGCTGTCCGATCACCACCAGGCCCGGGTCGATGGCGCGTTGTGTTTCACGCGCGCCTCAAAGAGATGTCAGCATAGAAGACGGGGCCCGCTAGGGCCAGAGCCTGCCAGGGTTGCGGAATTTGTTCGAAAGAGTCACCGCGGCCCTGGAACGCAAAGGGCTTTAGAAGGAACACGGATGGGTTTTAGTCAGTAAGAGTCTGACACGCCCTTCCGCTCCACCCAGAGCGGAAGAAGTCATTTGATGATTTCCCACCCTTAAAAAAAAAAAAAGTCAACGCAATCAAAAGATAAGGCCGTTTATGCTCCGTTTATGGCGCATGTTTTGAGTCTGGCAAGGGAATCAAAACCTATAGGGTATTCCCGTTGACCTAGCGACATGAAATTTGGCAAGAATATAGATCTTACAGGTACAGGAAAAAGTCTGAAAAATGGGAATTTGTAGTTTTATCATATAAAAATATTTTTTGCAAACTTATATTTTCGGCTAAAGTACATCGATGTTTGGGAGAGCATTTTTCAACAAAAGTTAAGTTTCTACTTCAATATTATCTGCTTAATTTTCGTCAGAGTAATGAGAGTGGTTTCATAGTTTGTAAACTTCCTTAGGTAAACTTCCTTGTTTGTATACTTGGACAAAATTAAGACGCGATCGGAACCCTCGGTGCACGAGTCTGACTCGCACTTGTCCGGTTTGTTTTTATTTGCCTTATAATCGGTGCAATTGGCTTTCTGTCGTTCCGATTATATCAAATAAATAAATGCGATTTCATTCCACATGGGTACCAGTTTGCAATAAGTACTTACGATATTTAAATCAAGAAGCTATAAATGGAGAGAGAACTTTAAATAAAGTTTAGACGACGATATGGAAAATTCCAGTTCATTGTTAATAGTTGCATTTTTCCTTATTTTATTTGTTTTGGAAGACAGTGCCACTCAGTTGATCTTTCCATTTTATATATTTTTTATTTTTTTTGTAACTCTTGGGTAAATAATAACAGCCGCACGGGTCGATATTCAAGGTTAAGTAACGCTTGCCAAGGTCGATCTCAACATATCGAGACTCCTCCGTGCCTCGGAAAGCACGTTATGCAGTTGGTCCCAGCTGTCATGCGTAGATCTTTAGCAGGCGTTACGGATTGCCAGAAGCCAGAAAATCTGACTCCAGTGTTGCCAAGAAGTATCGTGTCACCCAGTTAATGGGTTGTGGAGGTCTGGTAGGCAGCCGCTCCACGTAAAATACTGGTGTTCAGCTGAATCCGGTTTGACTGGAAGCCGACCCCAATATATGTAGTTGAGAAAAAACTAGGCAGACGATGTTTCTTTGTATTGTCGAAAGTAATTTTTGGAGGGTACTTACGTATTGTGACAGAAAAATCAAAGTTCTTTCGGGATGTGTCACGGGAGCGAGAGAAGCCATATTTTTAAAACAGAAGTAACTTATTTCAAAAAGCTAACCCACACTAGGCTGACAGAAACAGCAATGCGATTCTGTAAAACTCTCACCGTGCCAGCTTAGGTGAAGCGAACATGAAGTGAGCTGACAATCCATATATATTATATACTAGCTGACCCACTTCGTCTGCGTCACATTTTTCATGAATGCTCGGTTCCAATTGGGCGTAGCGTGATTTTATATAGCCTATAGCCTGCCTCGATAAATAGGCTTTCCAACACTATTTTTTTTAAATTCAAACCAAATGTACCGAAATAGTCAAGAATAACTGATCGAGTGGTAAATAATCAATTATTATCGACCGCCGAGAGTAGAAAATAATTAAAGTACTAATAACGCTATTAAAAATAGGGGTTAGTGATAGAAGGGTGAAAATTTAGGGTTTTATGTATTTTTCAATGCCACATTATAAAAAAAATGTCCAAAAATTTTAAAAAAATGTTAGGGCTGGACAACCCTTATCACTTAGGGGTATGAAAAATAGATAGTAGCCGATTCTCAGACCTACTGAATATGCACATAAAATTTCATAAAAATCGGTCAAGCCGTTTCGGAAGAGTATGGTAACTAACATTGTGACACGAGAATTTTATATATAAGAAGATATAATCCTCCTTGCTGATTTCGACAACGGCGACCCCATGACACTACTTCCTAGCGTGTGCCCTAATATGAATCGCTAGACCAAATTTGGTGGAACATGGTGGAATGACAGTTCACTTCATGCCCACTCCATCTAAATTTACACATCTCAATGTTGACAGAATAGATTGACAGAACTCCTTGACTAAATTTTTTTCCAGCGTGAGTAGGTACGTTCTCAATCCGCTGTGCAAAGACTGCAATGAAAGTGTTACCAGACGGAATTGTAATACCGTAAACAATCTGTTACTTTCTTGTTATCAAAACATTACGATGCTTACTTCCCATAGAACCAGATATGAACATTTTGTCGCTGTAAACTTAAATATTTATACGAAAAATATATTTCCTTTGATTTTTTGAACTAGACTCAGTCAGAATTCAGTCAAAGCCCAGACAGTATGGTTGTCCTGAATAATTTAAAAACCATTTTAATTTTCATCATCACAATGACAATTTTGGGCGGTGATACACAGAGTCCAATTTTAGATGAGTTTAACATGGATCCGAAAGACGAAACCACATCAAAACGAGTCAGTAACAGTGCATTGGATATTATGTTTGGAAATAAAAGTATGATCAAAGTGATTTCCAAGGAGATCTCAGATATGGTTAACAAATATACGGCGAAAGTGCGACCAGGTTCGTGAAAATCCTTTTATCAATTGTTTAGAGAATTGAAAAGAGCCTTCAGTAACTGCTTAAATATTTAAAAAAAAATATTTGTACAGAAAAAGAACTAAACTGTATTCTAGTTGCATACTTAATCAATCATTAATCCTAATATATAAAATTCTTCCGTAACTGAATGACTGAGTGAGTAACTGAGTGACTGACAGACAACGCACAGCCGAAACTACTGATCGTAGACAGCTGACAGCTGCCCCTACACTCCGTAGGGGAGCACTAAGAGAGGATTTCCCGAAATTCTTACGGGAACGGTAAAAAACGGGATATTATGCGTGTAAGAAGTCGCGGGCAAAAGCTAATTTCCTATAGAACTACTGAAAGGATTTGAATTAAAAATATGGGGCACATATGTAAAGTTATGTAAAGTTTTTATCTTGGGAGTACGTTCCCATGGAGTAATTGCCGATTCCCTCTGCAGAAGCTATGTCTTTCAAAACAATTTATTTGTTCCAGTACGTACCGCATTTGGCCTTCCTCTGTTATTGAACCCAAAAGCAAATCCTAAGCCTGCTCGTAGAATATCCAGAGTTGAAATCAACTTTATCAATAAGGACAACCACACTGTTCACACAATTATGGTGCAACCAGCCCGTGAGAAGAAGCCTCTTCGCTTACCCGATTATTCTAAAATATTACGTCATATTTAAAAGTAATAAATAAAATAATTAGTTGTGAAAATGTATAATAATTTGAAATCCTGTTTTTTTTTTCATTAACAGTAACAGCGTTTCCTCATGATGGCGGTGTTTTATACATTGTGAGTGTGTATGTACAAGTTTCAAGTTACGTTAAAGACTTCAGACAGATAGAGAGAGAGTGATTTTGCTCTTTCTATAGAAACTTAAAATTGCTTTCACAGTGCCTGTAAACTATTTTTCGAAATAATTCAGAACTTACTTTTTAGATCAAGGTATCTAGCGTATCAAGGTTTATTAAAATTAATTTCCAAAAATAAGGACTTGCAAGGTTCCATGGAATACGGCGAGAAGTGAATTTTAAATCAGGTAAGTACATGTGTTTTTAATTACTTTATTAATAGTACAGTTATAATATATCATTTATTTAAAATAGTAAACTCTTCCTCTCTCCTACTTTGCTGTGCCCGACAGGGTCCACAATGATCATATTTTTGTTAAACCTTCCACCTAAGTTCACATGTGGAAAAGCAATAAATATATTGAGTATTGAGTAAATGCCCGCAAACTTGCAGTTTGGAATGACTGGCATTTTCCTATAAACAACTAACGTCTAGGCTTCTTTGATGTATAAATCTATGTAACAACTTCATGTGAGCTGGGTAGGCAGCTAGAGCAGTCAGCAGATTAGGCAGTGCAGTACAGACAAAATAAACAACCTTTAGGAATACAGAGATAGACCTGGCCTTCTTTTTTTTTCGATAATATTAACTCAACTTTTCAAATTAGCCCAAACAGTATGTGGTAACGAAGACCGCTCTGTCGTTAGCCAAGTTCAGGTCCCAACAGGTGCAGGTTGTTGGGCATACAGGGCAGGAAAGTAGGTGGTGCGTTCCATGCTAGCACGATGTTTGGGTTGGGTCCATAATACCCCTTTTGGCCGGATTGTTTTTACAGTGGCAAACCTGGTTCCGCAATCGTTTAAGAGATTTCTAGATTGGCCACTGCAGCCATCCCAAAGGTGGCTGCAATACTCCATGCAGGTTCGTACTTGTGCTTTGTAAAGGGTTAAAAGCCGTCCAAGCATGAAGTATCGCTTCACTCTATTTAAGATGCCCAGCTTTTTGGCTGCAGTTTTGGCTTTGTGATCAATGGTGGCACCAAATATCGCTTCACTCTATTTAAGATGCCCAGCTTTTTGGCTGCAGTTTTGGCTTTGTGATCAATGGTGGCACCAAATATCGCTTCACTCTATTTAAGATGCCCAGCTTTTTGGCTGCAGTTTTGGCTTTGTGATCAATGGTGGCACCAAAGTTGAGACTGGCTGTCAACTCCATGCCTAGGAGTTTGAGCCGATCGGTTACAGGAACAGATTTACCCCGAAAATAAGGAGTTTGGTTGAAATGACTCCTTTTTGTGGTAAAAGGACACGCCTGTGTTTTGGTGGCGTTAAATGAGACCAGATTGTCATCACCCCACTGGAAGACAAGGCTTAAGGTCAAATTTGTCCGCTCTTTCATGGCCTCTCTCAAGGAACGAACTTCATCCCCGCTGGTTTTTGCGTTGTGTACTATCTCTGTGTACCCAATAATACCAAGCTGAAGCAGGTCATTGATGTGCAGCAGGAAAAGAGTTGCAGAGAGAACAGATCCCTGAAGAACTCAGACATTAATAGCCATGAGGTCAGAGGAGCAGCCGTCAACGACTACTCGGATCGAACGTTCACTAAGGAAGTCTGGTATCTAGCTACAAAAATCAGCTGGGATGCTAGCTGAGAGTAGACTTGCGTGCCAGACCCTGTCAAAGGCCTTCGAGATATCAAGCGACATAACACGTTGCCCGATGGTTTCGCCCCAGCAGTGCATGACATACACAAGAAGGTGTTCCAGGTAGTTCCAGAAAAAAAAGGTTTTAAACTTAGAAGATCAAATAAAATTTTATAGTTTTATTTAATTCGTCCAAAGAATTAATTTTATTGATACTGACAAATATAAAAAGAGCTATAACGGGCTCATATTATTCTGCGCATCGTAGAGCTCAATAATTATAGAGATATGTACTCACGATATCGATTTACAACCACTTTATATATGTAATGAAACAAAAAGGTTATGATCATTTTCATTCTTACTATTCTTGTTCTGGTTTTACAGATACGTAGTGTGCAGCAGCTTCAGTTAAAAACATGATAATTTTGGCTGAAAATATAAAAGAAAAAACCATGATTGATAATCAGCCAGTGTGTAACATAAAACCTGTTATGTATTCTGCCAATAATAATTGCACACTGTAAATTCATTGCACAAATATTTGACCTTCGGAGAATATTCATTTAACGTCTTAGTTTCATTGCTATGTAAAGATGATTACTTGAATACATATTTCACATATTTACATTCAATTGATGGCTTTCCTGGTGCAAAGAAAGACTACCGAAAATTACAAATCCTTTGCATGTTGATCATTACTTTTTCTTTTGGATTCAGATTGTGGAAGTTAGTGGCTCTATTATATTCATTCCCAAAAATAGTTTTTATGTCTCAATCAATTCAATTGTATATTTTAACCTTCGCATTTTTGGCTCATGATATGGGGAGATTAGCCATAGTTATGTGTTTTGGTTTACTTTATTGTCGTACTAAAATTTTAAAAATGGTGATAGAGACCACCGATTTTAATGATTCACTTCGGAATAGATCAGCTGTTAACAAGTTAATTCATATGTACGAAAGATTTGTCGATACTTTTAGAAAACTTGGTCGTCAATTGAAGTGGTACCTAATAAACATTATAATTATGTATATGTATGTATTTTGTTTCAGTCCAGTCCGTACTCCGACGTAGACCTGAAAACCCAAATAATGGCCTCACAACACAACATCAAATACCTGCTAAACGGGTGACACCACTCGAAATCAATTTCATCAATTCAGAAAACTATACATTTCATACGATTGAACTTCAGCCGATGCAACAGTTTATCAATAACACAGTATTTGGAGTTTTGGAGCCGTTGGGAATGGACTGATTTTTATTGGAAAATAAATAAATTCAATACTAGTAGAGTATAGTAGAGTAGGGACTCCATTTTCCGTACTTAGACTTCTATTCGGTCCGTTGTGCGTAGGTGTCCTGGCTACGTTAGCCAGCCTAGCTCCGCCCAGAAGCGCAGAAGTTTCCTGGGAGCTTCACAGGCTTCGCGGAGCGACCTCACCGTTCCGAGGATTTGTTCACGTTGGGTAGCCACGGCCTCGCATTCCATGATGACATGGGCGGCTGTTTCTTCGGCATTAAAGCAGCCTCTGCAGAGTGGGCTGTCTGTGGCGCCTATGTTAAAAAGATGTTTGTTGAGGGGGCAATGGTCCGTAATTGTCCCTCTTATTGTTCTGAGGTTAATTCTACTTAGGCTGAGTAGTTGTTTTGTTAGTCGTGGGTTGGCAGTCTGTAGCCCGTGACCATTTGTTGTTATGCAGTTCAGTGGATCTCTGGCAAATCCATGTACGAAACTGTGAGAAAGGTAGGGGAAGGAGTGGGTACGGGCCTAGCACTGCCATCTCGGAACCTCTCTTTGCATGTTCGTCTGCGGCGTCAATACCTAGGGATCCATTGTGCCCCTTGATCCACTGAAGGGTGATTCTGTTGGACAGCGATATACTCTCCAGGGCGAGGTGACACTCAGAGATTAATTTGCTGTTAGTTTGTTTGTTTTCTAGGGCTTTGAGCACGGCAAGGCTGTCAGACACGAGTCTAATTGTATAGTATAGTAGTATAGTATCCCTAGGTGCTTTACGGCTGTTGTGGCTTGTGTTAGGGCGACACACTGTTCTGTGTTGCTGTGTTCGCCAAGTGGTAGGTGGAAGTTAATGTTGAGGTCTAGGGAATGTACGCCAGCCCCTGAACCCTTTGGAGTTTTTGAGCCATCTGTGTAAATGTGTACTTCATCTACTCCTGACTGATCCCTTTCTACCTCTGTTGTTTGTATGTTGTAGCTTTTGTTGAACATGGGTTTATTTGGTGTTCTGTCACACGGAGCAGCGATGAGAGGTTGGTACTCAATCGCCCGGTCCAGGATGCCTGCGTGCGGGCCAGTATGGTTCTTACCCCATATGCCTAAGTGCATAAGCCTGATGGCTGCTAGTGCTGCCTCCTGCTGTATGTACATTGAACAAGTCAAGGGGAGTTAATTGAATTCAACTAACTCTTTTTTTTATGTACTACAATCTGTCTCCTTCGTGGGACATTCAGAAGTATGTTGGTTGGTGCTATCGCTGACTCGCTCAGTATGTGACCTGTGTCACATCCTTGTTGTTAAACAGTAGTTATATTTACTGTGATTGGATTAGGTCTTGGGGTATTTTGCGCTTTAATCGTCGCGCTTTGTTGTGATTCTCCATTAGTGACCGAGCCAGAGTATTTGGGTGTTGTTGGATTTGTTCTTTGTAGGACTTGGTGTGGCGTACGATTTCCTGCTTCACTGTGGGCATTCGTAGGTCATGGTGTAGTAATTCGTTGGGTACAAACCAGGGCGCGTTGGTTATCATACGTAGAGCTTTATTTTGAAACCTCTGTATAATTTCTATGTTTGAGTGAGATGTGGTGCCCCATAATTGAATCCCGTACGTCCAGATGGGCTTCAGTATTGCCTTGTACAAGAGTATTTTGTTTTCAAGAGATAGCTGAGACTTTCGCCCTATGAGCCAGTAAAGTCTTCGTGTTTGGATACCAAGTTGCTTCCTCTTAGTGAAAATATGTTTTTGCCAGGTTAGTCTTTAGTCCAAATGCAATCCAAGATATCTCACATGATCTGCTTGTGGGACTTCAATGTTGTTTAGTGTGACTGGAGGACAGGATTCTCTTCTTAAAGTAAACGTAACATTGACTGATTTGGTTTCTTTGGCTTTTATCCGCCACTTGTTAAGCCAGTCTGATATGTCATTTAGTCCTTCTTGGAGCTTTTGTGAGGCAATTTTTGGGTCACTATGTGCAGCTAGTATGGCGGTATCGTCAGCAAAGGTCCCAGTTGTTAGTGAATCGGATGTCGGCAAGTCTGCAGTGAACAGTAAGTAGAGTATGGGACCCAGTACGCTACCTTGTGGCACTCCTGCCTGTATGGGATAAAGATCAGACAGTGCTTCTCCACTCTGTACTATGAAGTGGCGCTGTTGTAGAAATGATTTTAGTATTCTGTACAGGTGATTTGGTAGGGCGTTTTTTAATTTAAAAAGCAGACCTGCATGCCAAACGCGGTCAAACGCTTGAGATATGTCCAAAAATGCACTGGTACAGTAAGACTTTGCCTCCAGTGATTCCATGATCTTATTTGCTAGTCTATGTACTTGGTCGACAGTGGCATGTTTATTGCGGAACCCAAACTGATGGTCCGGAATTAGTCCTTTTTCTTTGAGTATAGGTAGAATTTGTTGTAGTAGTAGAGATTCAAATATTTTGGATGGGATGGGCAGCAGGCTTATGGGTCTATATGATTTTGCTTCATCTGGTTGTTTGCCTGGTTTCAGCAGCATTATAATTTGCGCAACCTTCCACTCCAGGGGACAAGACTGCAGTCTTGTCATGGCGTTAAATAATGACGTCAGAAAAGTTATGCCAGATTCAGGTAGTTCTTGTAGTATGCGGTTTGTAATAAGGTCGTATCCTGGTGACTTTTTTGGGTCCGATTTTTTTATAATTCGGGCAACTTCTGTCTTTGTAAATTTTAAGGGGATTTCCTCCGTATTATTAGTAGTATTCAAATAGTCAGTAATTTCTGCGGCATCTACTGGAGAGCCTTCATATGGATGAGGAATAAAGACTTTTGAGAGATGTTCTGAGAATGATTCGGCTTTCTCTTGGTCCGTCCGTGCCCAGGAACCATCAGTTTTTCTTATAGGAGGGGAAACACTAACAGGCCTTTTCAGTCTTCTGGAGGCTTTCCATAACGAATAATCTGAGGAAGCGGTAGCATCCAGGCCAGCGAGATAGTTATGAAATCCGTCGTTACGATCCTTGTCTAAAATGTGTTTCAGCTGTCTGTTGATGTGATTGAGTTGTTTTTTCACACCAGGGTCTCTGCTTTGTTGCCAATGCTTCCTCATTCTCCTTTTTTGGATGATTTGATCTAATATATGTTTCGCTACATAGTTGTCCGTGCTTCCATGTGGTAGTGGTGGGGTTGAAGTCCAGGCTGCATCCTGCACACTGTTGTTGAAGTACAGAACAGCTTCTGTTATTTCGTCTTCAGTTTTTAGACTAACTGGTTCCTGGAATGCTTTGTCGATGAGCTCTCGAAATAGGGGCCAGTTAGTTTTTTTGTTATGCAGAACGCATTTTTTGGCGCGTACTTGGGCGGTAGTATGTAGTTCTACTATGATTGGAGAGTGATCTGAGGACAGATCCCAACAACTCCGACACGATATATTGTTATTTACGATTCCTTTGCTGACACAAAAATCGATAACATCCGGGATTTTTGTTTTGTCTGTTGGCCAGTAGGTGGGTTGACCAGACGAAATCACGTTCATATTTCTTGTTTGGATGCATTTAAAGAGTTCTCGCCCTCTGGGTAGAACAAGCCTAGAACCCCAAAACGTTTGCTTGGCATTATAGTCACCTCCTGCAATAAATCTGTATCCAAGGGATTGAAAAAAGTCATTAAACTCCGTTTCCTTGATAGTAAATCTCGGCGGACAGTAGAGGGCTGATACTGTAATGTCACTGATCCAGTCCGTTATTACGACGTTTGTTGCTTGGATGTAGTTTTTACAATAGTCTTGTAGCACATGATGCTTGATGTTAGAACTGATAAGTACAGCAGATCCTCCATGTGCTTTGTTGTCAGGGTGGTTAGTGTGGTACATATTGTATCCAGGTATCCTAAAGTAGCTTTTGGATGTGAAGTGAGTTTCTGAGATTAGTAAAACATCTATGTGGTGAATTTTAAGAAATATTTTTAACTCTTCCGAGTGATTTGACAAGCCATTAGCATTCCATACACCTAATTTTAGTGCTGTGAATGTAATGACATTTTTGATATTAGATCGGTTAACGTTTGGGTCATAATTAGCATTTGGTTCATCAGGGCAGCAAGTGTCTCTGTAATGGCTTTGAGTTCGTTGGTTTTTTGGTTGTCATCTTCGACGTAAACGGTTTGCGTTGTAGGTTGTTTGGGGAGTTCTTTTGTGGCTGATGCATACGATTTTCCGTTATTCGTTGTTTTATTTGTAGGTGCTTGTTCAACACTCGTAAGTCTTCTTTTGTGTTGGGTGGTTGGGGGAGGATATCGGACTTTTAACAGCTCCTTGTAGACTGTACAGCCTTTGTAGTTAGCTGGGTGGTTTCTCTCACAGAGGACGCATTTAACCTGGTTTGATCTTTCTTTCCGTGGGCACTGTGAAGTGTGATGCGAACCTGCACATTTGTCACATCTGGGCTTTCTATTGCAGAACTTTTGGGTGTTATTATAATCTTGGCAATTAGTGCATTGAGGGATTACTCGCTCAGGTCTGAGTGCTTCAAACAAAATGCGACAGTGTAATAGAGATTTTACGCTATATATGTCTTTATTAATTTCACGGGGTTCTAGTTCGATGTTCCACATTGGTAACGCCTGTTTTGTTCTTGAGTTTTGCATGTTCCAGACATTTGATACTTTATGGCCAAGCTCCTCAATAGCTATTTTTATTTCTTCTTTATATGTCGACGCGTGTAAATTTTTGAGCACCACTCTAAAGCTGCGATCTTGTTTAGGCTGGTAGCTGAAGAATTCTGTGTCTTTAGCTTTCAGTTCTTTGTAAATAGTGGAGTATGATTCTGCTGTTTTCGATTGTATTTTAACTCTGTCGCTTTTAAGTACTTTAATGTCATACTCTCCTTTTGCAACTTCTTCTAATAATTTTTGTAAAGGTTGGATATTTTTGACGCCGTCAATAAACAGCGGTGGGGGTCTTATAGATTTTGTTGCTTGTTTTTCAGGTTTATCCGCTTGCTCTATATTGTCGAGCGCTGTGAAACTGTTATAGTATGCGCCAGATAAATGTGGAATAAAGTATATTGACCTTTCCCTAATAACTGTTCATAGGTACCTGAACAATTAAATATGAATCGTTTTTCATTATTAGACAATGTTAAGGATCACGAGAGATGATGATTCGGGACAGCTTTGTGTCATTAATTCCGTTTTTCAAATTAAAAATGTCAATAATTGTAGGTGGGTCAATGACCGTTATTCCACGATTATCTGGCGCCTACTATAGATGTTGGTACTGCTGGTGCTGCTAGCCAGTAATTCAATTTTGCTTGTTTTTGGCTACGTATTGTTGCGTCTGGACTGGATCTTAGCCTTTTGCCATAGTGTACTTCTGTGAACTGTTGATCTACGGGTTCTCTAATTGTTTCATCTGATAGATCAATGGTCACTTTGTCTTGATAAGTTGTTCCGCTAAAGGAACTTGATCTTGGCCGATTCATAAACATTCCTTTGTGGAAGAGTTGTTGAGTCAGTGTTTTTGAGTTATTCTTATCTAATTTTAGCATATTTTCAGAGGTATTTAAATTGTTCATGTTGTTCCCACGAGTGAGGACGATTTAAAAGTCGCTACCTGGGGTGACGCCTATTCCCAGGAGAAGGCAAATACAACAGTGGTTACCCGTTCCACTGAGGTTGGCGTTAGAGACTGATTTCCCAACAGTCATACATCCTCTCGGCATGTTGCCCACCTTAGGATTGGGGTTATTTTTTATTTTTCTTTGTATTGAGGTTTTCTTCCTCGGAGGCCAGACAAATAAGCCAAGCCTCATAGGTGTTACGAAAATCAGAGGCCATTTCCTGCCTTTGATTGGTCGAGGCCATTTCCTGCCTTTGATCGAGTTAGTTGACCGCCGCTCGATACTCGGCGTTGCTGCTCGTTTAGCACCACCTGGGGGACACGTGTAGGGTGGGTCAGGAAAAATGGTAAATCCTACGGGCGCGAGCAACTTCATCCCCAATAATAATAAATTCATAATATAATTATGAATTTATTATTATTGGGGATGAAGTAATTTCAGGTAATTCAGGTAATTTACACCCATTGCACAGTAACATTAAAAATAAAAATACCTCAACATTAATTCGGATAACAGAAATAATAAAATTAAAATTATTATGTCAAACAAATACATTACATTAAAATTCCCAAATTAAATAAAATTTATACTATGGCGCATGGGCGTCCAGTAGGCTATAGTTAGGGTAGGCCAGCCCATACATAATGCCCAAAAAAAAAACTCACCACATTATTCAGGGTTGAAATCACGATACTGAAAGTGGACGAAAATTTTTTTGGGCATTATGTATGTGCTGGCCTACCCGTACTGTAGCCTACTGCACGTACATGCTGTGACGAAATGGAGAGATACATAGTACAGGAAGAAATCTAGAAGGAACGTATTGCATGCATCTGATCTACGAACTGCAGTACCTCAGCGTTACACGTGTTACAGATTTACAGTCACGTCATCTTAAAATCTATACAGCGAAAATACAACCTTGAAAACGTAGATGAAGTGTGCTTGAAAACAAAGTTTCATCGTAATTTTTAAACATAATATAATTATGGTTACCGCCAGATAAATATGCAATAAATTTTATTACCCTTTCCATGATTTAAAAGAGTTTCCGTGGAGTTTCTTGCACGTTCTTCTCCATAGAGATCTATGCTTTGGAACGTGCAAAAGCTTCATGTTTTGACGGACCGACTTTGACAATTCACAAGTGCCTGATAATGGTTTATTTGAAATAAGTGCTTTGACTTTGACTTTGACCTTAATTCTCTGCAAAGGTAGCCGGACAATAAATGATGTATCGTTTTTCATTACTAAAAAAAGTAAAGGATCCCGATAGATCTCGATTCAGGATAGCTTTAGGTCATTATTTCTGTTTTCTGAATTAAGTATATCAATAAATGTAACTGGGTCAATGACCATTATTGCACATTTATTTGGTGTCGACCATTAGTAGTCACCGGTCTATTCTGTAAAAATCCTACCGTCAATACTTAAGTAATGCGAGCTGTCAATCCACCTGGGATTTTAGCATCTACTAAGGATTATTTCTAGCTAAATCAAGTAAGAGCTTATTTCAAGATAACTTCTTAGCTACGTTTTACTGGCTAGTGTGGGGCAAAATTTCCTCAAAAAATAAAAAATAAAAATAATAACTCAAAACATCGTGTTTGATTTTGTCCTTATTGTTACGAGCTTGGGATTCGTGACAGTAAAAACTGCCGATTATATTACCAAAATGACACTTTAATTTAACAACACTAATTACAACTTTAAACTCACTAATTATAAAACACAAGTTCACTACTGATCACTTTATTCGCACTTGAAGATCGCTTCCGAAGTATTGGCTTGTATCGCAAATCCAATACTGACTCGGTCGCCGAATACGCGCTCCTTAAATAGGTCAGTTAATTCTAGAAACTTCTATTCTCGAAATATCAGGAAAGTACTCGTAACTACCGCTGCCGACTGACCAGATATCGAGAAGTGTAGAATGTTCTGGCAAAGAAATGTCTAGAGGGTATTTGACTCTACTAGTTATGCTTTTCGATACTAGATGGCGCTAGTAGTAACTTTAATGTACCCGACATTAATTCTGGCGCGTAACATTATTTATAAACATTTTAGTGAATCAGGAAAATACGATAAACAAACCCGTGCTACAAAAAGTAAATCAATAAATCTGGTTTTAAATGTTACCTACATCTTATGTTAATAAGATGACTATTCAAATTATATAATTTTATTTGTATCTTACGTATTTATCAGCCGAAATATTTACCGCAGCAGATGGCAGAATCTCAAAAGTTTATTTTTAATTTTTCATGTTATTTGGTTACTAAATATCTCTAAATTTTGAAATGCATGACGTGCTAACATTTCAAAATTAATTCTTTATTTTGTAGATTGTACTTATTACTCAGCGATAAAAATCACACGAACGATTTGACGCATTCATGAATTCTTCAAGCAAATCTCTGCTCATACACACAACACATGACACAATTTAAGAATTGTCGGTTCAGCACATAAACCCTGCTAGGGCACCACAAACAAACGAACGATGGCTCGCTGCTGAGTAGGTATTTATTTATTTAGTTATTTATTTATAATAAGCACACCAACAGCACTGTCAATTTAAAATTGTTAATCAATTGCGCATCTATGGAACCATTTCTAAATTTATGAAGTGTAAGTAAGTCAGATTGGATCCGCCTTTCTTTTAAACTAATTATCTTATAATGCCTTATCCTAGGTTTTTCGGATCCCATTCTTCATACATAGATACCTTACAAAACGGGCCTGAGCAGATTTAATATTATTAGTATAACTAGAGTAAAAAGGAGACCAAATAGTGGAACAATACTCCAATATTATTAGTATATGAGTCATCAGAACCAAACTAATATTAAAAAGTCGAAAATTTGTGAGTGTGTGTGTGTATGTTTGTTACTTCTTCACGCGCTAACAGGTGGACCGATTTAGACGAAATTTGGTATAGAGGTTGTTTCAGTCCGGAGGTTGTTTTAGGACAAAGGATAGTTTTTATCCCAAGAGTACCTATGTTCCCTTGGGATAATTTTCGACATTCACGGCCGCGGGCGACAGCTAGTTATAAATAATTATGAATAACAGAAAGGTCATCCACATCTTGCACATTCTATAAAATTTTGCTAAATGTCAAAATGGAATCTAAATAATATACAATCATAGTTTAGTAACTTAATACAACATTCTCTATTAGTCGTTTATCAGACAGTTTTTAATATTATAAATATTATCTTATCAACATTCTACGTTCTAATTTGAAATGTTGTGATTGATGCGAATAATGCTCATTTGTGTCCCAAGCTTGTCAACCAAATAAGACAAAAACGAAACTTTGCTGATATTATTGCAAAAGATTAGCGCATTTTTTTTTAAACATTGGTAATCATCAAATGACTTTTTCCGCTCTGGGTTGAGGGGAAAGGCGTGTCAGACTGTTACTGACTAAAACCCATCCGTGTTCCTTCTAAAGCCCTTTGCGTTCCATGGGGGCTACTCTCTAAGTCCGAAGTCTGTAGTTTCGGGCTTAGTTGCGGGCGTATTCTAGTCCGTTTCATCTAACCACTAAGAATTAATGACACCATCGTGTTGTCATTCATTCTTAGTTCGGCTTCGGAACTTATCGTTGATCCGTATGTGATACGGAGAAGAATACGCCCGCAACAAAGCCCGAAACTATTCGTTGTTAGAGGGGCTACTCCCTAAACCCGAAGTCCGCTTCGGGATCAGAGAGTAGTCCCCCAGGGCCGCAGTGACTTTTTCGAAGAAATTCCACTACCAAAAATTAGCGCACTACAAGTTCAAATTTCTTTTCACACAATCACACAATATTAATTATCATTGCAGGTACAGACACACATACAAATAAAACAAAATAATATTTTTGATGTATGTATGTTTAAAAATCTGCCTGTAAAACACACAATAATAAAATCATCGATTTAAGACATTTTATTATTTTAAAGTATGTCAGTAAATTGTCGTGTAAAAATAAGACTGCATACAAGAGAGGTAGGGACTGCATTCCTTGTACCAGTTTGCTCGCAATTCATCAGCTGGGTCTATTTTAAGAAGCGCGATTAAAGTCATTTTAAATTATGTACAGGTAATTTTTGCTGTGTTCTCCAAAGATCTTGAGAGAGGTGTATTTGTAGGTTTTAAATTTAGAAATAAAAGACAAAATAAATGAAACCTACATTTACACTTTTATAATTAATATATTTTTGACAATGTTTCGCATAACATATCAAATACAAACTAGGAACTTCTAATATTCTTCACAGTACCTTTCAACGAACCGCTTTAATGGACCGCACCTGAAATGAAGAAAGCATTTTTAATAAACTGAGACCATGAAAAATATATGATTGTGTGATTTTATCGTTTTTGGGAATGTAATATTTTAGAAATTCAATCCGACCTAACCCAAACCTTTAGTTTTTTCTTTATGCGTTGGGTATTATTTTTTTCTAGCCACGATATTAGATTAGCTAACAAGCAAATGTGCGCAGCATTCTGTGAGTCAGATTAACGGATCGTGTTAGGAACGCAGTTCTACAGCCCTACTATGTCGTGCTAATGCCATCCAATTCCGATGATGTAAACGAGATAGTGCTATTTGCTATGTTTAGCTCCGTCTCCCTCTAAGAGCGGGATCATGATCGTTTTAAGACTTCATAGGCCCCTGCGCTCTAAAACACAAATCGCTGACGTCGTCCAAAAAGTAGCATGCTAAAATGGATTTCAACAGGACACGTCTTCCGCATTTCGAACGTGTCAAGGTCCACAAACTGACTCAACCTCAGCTACAAGCTGATTGGAGATTTTTTTCGGTGAAAACTACATACGACCTGGAATAACGACATTCAACCCAATTCTGACTCTAGTAGGTGGTATTTATGACAGGTTTCGGTCGAATCAGAATTGGTTGTAAGACATTTCAAGCTTTCTCTCAAGCTCTTTGTTTTTATTTAAAAATAAAAGACAAAATAAATAAAACCTATATTTACTCTACCATAATTAATTTCTTTGTAATGTTTCGAATAACTTATTAGATTCAAAATAAAATCTTTTAATAGTATTCACAGCACCTTGAAACTAACTGACTCAATTCACCACACCTGAAATTAAGAAAACATATTAAATGAACTTAGACAATGAAAAAAAATGATTTGTGCTATTTTAACGTTTACGGGAATGTGATATTTTAGAAACATTGAATACAAAAAAAAATCCGCTCATCATATCTTATGGGAGTGTATTCTTTGGCAAACTGAACGCAATATTATGTTAGATAGTATTCAGGTTTCATCTGGAGTTGATTAATATACGAACCTTGTAGAAACCAGAACATTCCGTGCATTGAAGCGATTTTGCCTTAACTATTACTGGCAAAAAAGGTAGCTCACAATTTTTTAGGACCAATTAGTATTAGTGTTAATATATAATCCGTGGTGCTTATGTGTTATGTGTATATGCCCCTTGGTGCCATTGGCCTAGTTCAATTCTGTCTCCTGCTTGAATGGAGAAAGTGCAAATTAATTTTGTTCCTACTCCTTCGCTTTGTTATTCTGATTAATTTCGTTGAAATCCAAGATCCGTCGAGCTTCATTGACTTGGCGTTTTTTCTGGTGGTCGCCACTGTTGATTTTGGCTTATAAAAGTTGCAGTGGTTGGGAATGTGTGGCGGGCTTGTCCCGAATAAAAAACAAATATAACGGAGAAAGAACTCCAAAAGAAAACTTCACAACTTGTTTCAAACTTCGTTTATTCAACAAAAAGAGGACCGACGTCATAGAAAGGTCCGTATTGTCCGGCGGCTTAAGCTTGAATGCCCGAAGGCTCTTTTTTTTTTTGAGTGGATTCTTGTAGTTCAACCTACAAGGTTGTCGACTGCTTAACCGGGCTTGCCTGTGGTGGCCTTAATATAATATTAAAGCCTCCAGCCAGGGCTTATAAAAATCTTACAAACTAAGCGACTACACGCTAACTGCACCCCCTGTGGGATACGGGCCTCGGCTTAGGGCGTCGCTGGGGGCCTCCCCCCAGCGACGCCCTAAGCCGAGGCCCGTAAAGCTAGGGACGGGCTGGATCGAACTAGAATGCCCGAACGCCTTTTTTTATGAGAAGCTTCTCGCAGTTCAACCTATAAGGTTGTCGACTGCTTAACCGGGCTTGCCTGTGGTGGCCTTAATATAATATTAAAGCCTCCAGCCAGGGCTTATAAAAAACTTACAAACTAAGCGACTACACGCTAAGGGCACCCTGTGGGGTACGGGCCCCGGCTTAGGGCGTCGCTGGGGGGAGGACAGCTAGGGACGACGTGTAAGGTTTTAGGTTAAGTATTGACACATTTAAATTACAATAACAGGAATAGTGAAATGCTGTTTAACGTTAATTTTACATCGTAATAAACTTAAAGTCAATCAATTTACACATTTTTGGACAATCAAATTATGAATCTTAATTATTTGAATACTTGTAATGATAAACTATTGTAATTGCGCCGATATATATATCACCGGAAAATTGCATACTAAATTATATCAAATAATTTCTCGATATAATATGAAGAAATCGTTTAGTATACAATCAATCCCATCCAAATTCAACAGTTTCCAATATATCTGTGTCTTCTTAAGAAAAAATAGTTAATAATTTCACGCGATATTTTACAATAAATATTAAATAAGCTAGCGAGCAAAGATCGTGGTCTTCGTGTCGTCGATCCAGATCGTGTCAGGATCATAGTTTTGCGCTCTAAAACACAAATCGCCGACCTCGTCCAAAAAGCAGCCCATGCTAAAATGGAACTCAGCCGGACACGTCTTCCGCATTTCGAACGGGTCAGATCTAGAGAGCTAGATCAGCCACAAGATGGGCTCAGAAAATGTCCTGCAAATATGGCAGTACGAGCTTGACGCCCATCGACAGGATTGGTCCACACTTGCTTAAAGCCGGGCGGAAAGTAAAGAAGAAAAGAACTGTTGGTGGACAGAATAGACTGAAAATAATAAATTAAGGTAACGTAACATAATGCCAAGCAAATGTAATGCTGCACACAAATCTAACGACATCCCGCTTTTCCAAATATGACTAGTGGTATATACCAATAATGGTGGACTACCCAACTCATAACTAATACTCATAATAGTAGAGTAAAAATAATGATCTCTCCCTAAATACTTGTTCGTGACAAGTATTTAGGGAGAGATTAAACTCAAAATCACTGGTCTGTATTTGTATAAAAACAAAAATATCAATTGGGTAGTCTCCCGAAATATTAATTTTATTGTGAATACGCGTGTCTATATTAGACACGTGTATTTTGCCGTTTCAAATCAATTAAAATTGATAAATATAACGCGCATCAAAGTTTTGAAGTGGAGGTTGGTGAAGTCATTTATTAAAAATTGATACAATTGAGATAAAAAAAAAAACATATTTTGAGTGTTTCCCATAAGCTTGAAACGCTAACAATTATCAGAATATGAATAACTTCTAGCTAGCATATAAATATGACAGTTGATTTACTTACGATTATTTTGAGTTTCTGCTTTTCCATAGCGCCCTCGAAGGGAAAATGCTCCGTAATTAATACCATTAGCGATACCGCCGTTGCTCGCACTAAAGGAACCATAGTTAGTAGCTGAAAAATAAAAAAATATTGCACGAAAATGTGTTTAAAAATTACCTTACGAAGACGATACGAAATGTCAAAATTCAGTGTTAACATATTTAACCAAACCAGTTTCT
Organism: Mamestra configurata; assembly: GCA_002192655.3. Lineage (NCBI taxonomy): Eukaryota > Metazoa > Arthropoda > Insecta > Lepidoptera > Noctuidae > Mamestra > Mamestra configurata. The sequence continues at coordinate 27,251 of NDFZ01004837.1, forward strand.
AATATTTTTGAAACAGAAGAGAATAAATAGGCTTTAAAATGAGTGGTTTGATGAACTACGTGAACGCAATAGAAAAGGGTTAGTGGATGTCAAAAACATATTTATATCCGAATATTTTTTTTCATAGTGTGATTCTTCCTATGTTATTTAGGAACAGTATTGATAACATTGTATACAATCATAACATTGAATACCCGTTTTAGTTTAAACCTATGATTGGCAACCCATAACTTGAACTCGTTATCACTGTTCCACTACATTTCTTTGCTACACAATCAATGAAACTTAATAAGAGGTTTTTCTTGGCCATTCGTCTTAGATCTCATTATTAATTTATTTAGCAATTAACGTATACACGTAAAACAAACAGACAAAGAGAAAAAACATACAAATATGTACAGAACTTTTTCGCAGAATTTCAATGTGGTTTTACAATTGTTATATAAAATTAAAATATCTACCAACCAGATGGGTAATCTTGGTGTGCCTGCTGGACTGGCTTGGCGTGGGTATGAACCAGAATTGAAATGACAATGAATACCAAAAAACACGTCATTTTGCCTGATCACTCACACAATACTATAGCAAAACTATCCGTTCATCTGCTTTTATACAAGTTTTCAATATCGTGTTTAAGTTGGGAACATGATCATGTAACAATAATTCTACGAGAAGTAAGGATGGCAATGAAATTTAATTAGTGTCTGACCTTTTTTTATTAAATACGGTTTTACTCTTGACTTTAGTCTAGGTCATAGATGACAGAGACAAAGTCGACGATGGAGCGAGCTTACCCAGAAGAGCCTTTTAAAGAAATAGAAAAAACTAAATATACTAGCTTGTTTTCCGAATAGCAGATGTTGGATAGAGTAGTATGAGTATCTTTTTGAACATAGAATGTGCATACCTGCGAGTTTGGACCGCTGGTGTTAGATAAATCTGACGACACAAACTAGCTAACAGGTACGCGGACGTCTACGAGTACTCAATCTCACACATTATGTTCCTCAGAAAATAAGTAACGTCTTGGTACTCTGGGATTTTGCTGTATTAAGTTCTAGTCATAGTGACATTATATCGGGGATAGCGTAAAATTCCAAAATGTTTATAATTGATTACCTGCCATTCCACTAATGCATGTCAAACCCATACACAGATTCCATATATACTTTGGACTTTATGACAGCTGGTCATTACAGTTGATGGAGTGTCATTGATTTTTTAAGCAAGACTATAATTTCTATCTAGGTGGTGTTTTCGACATTATTTCAGTACAATTTATTCTAAACTGTTTTTTTTTAAATTACACTATCTTACCTGATGGTAAGCGATGATGTGGTGAAGGTGGAGCACGGTTGCCCAGAAGTAACTGTTATCATCAGTGCTTATATATAATATATTACATCTTCTGCCAAACATTTTCTTGACTTCGATTGAATAGTAGTTGGCATTTTATTTCGAGACATGGAACTATTTATTTTTCTCATTCGTAACATAATAAACGACTAATGGGCCAGTCAAATTAGCTTTGAACCTTACAAAAAATCCTAACTCAGATTGTATTCTTGAATCGTGTATGTTATATATATCTTAGCTCTTCTAGTATTATAAAAAATAGATATTTTGCATAACCGGATGAAAAAAAACGAGTTTATGTCAATTAAAGCTTGCAAAATTAAGATAACTCTAAATTTGTTCTTACAATATGTAATGAATAGGTGAAACTAATTTTTGTCTTAAGGAATGTAAACATTTTGTCTTAAGGAATGTCGTTACAATTACAAATAAGAACACGACGAACACGATTTTGGAAAATTGGTTAGATGACTGTGTTTAATTTTTTTTTTATTATTAAGTCAGACATAGCCTATAAAGTAAATTTAAACCCAATTTAATTCAGTAACATTTTTGTCTGAATTGCGATCGCAAAAAAACTGTATTATAAGTACAAAATCAAAAAAAAAAAAACAAAAAAAAATGTGTAGTTGCACGGATTAATGTGTAATTTATTGAAACTTGATCTCTTCTACAAATGCTCCAAACAAACATACCAGTTAATATTTTTCTATTATTGAAATTAAAAAAAAGGAGCACGCGGGGTGCAACTTTTTGCGGGATAATCGCTAACGGCAAAAAATCAGAGTTAAGAATGATTGCAAAGCTAGCCTTATTTTCGGCATAATTTGCCTGACTATAAACGCACGCGCAATAGATCATAGGTACATTTTTACAGTTCACATGGAGGGTCGATGTGAACTGTACACTGTGTCGGGTACAGCAATTGAATATAATAGTGGCTTTACAAACGATAGGAACAAAGTTAGATAAAAACAAATAAAGTAAAGTGGAATATTAGTCACATTAATTGGAAGTAAAAAAGACAAATAAAATTGGTAGCAATAAATAAAAATGTGGTAGAATTAAAAAAACAAATGTCAAATAAGTGGGTTTCAAATATCACGATAATGTCAAATCATTAATTACAAATATCTTATCAACATAAATCAAATTTAAAAATGTGTAGGTGTAGTCAAATGTCTTTAATGTCAATAAGTTTCACGTTCTCAAGTTATCGTTAAAAAAATCATTCATTGTATAATAGCATTTATCGACAAGTAGATTTTTAGGCGTTTTATAAATATTTTGTCGCTTTCTTCGTTTTTGACATCGTTCGGTAGTTTATTATATATTTTGATTGACGTTACGTGAGGACTTGTACTATGTAATTTTAACCTAGATTGGGGTATAACTATTTTGTTCTCCAATCTTGAACGCGGTGCATATCGACGCGGTTGATCTTTTATTTCTTGATAAACTTGGATTCTGTCTTACAAACTTACAGTTTTTTAAATGTAAATTGATGTTAGAGTTAAAATTTCTAATTTCCTAAAATGCGGTTTACAACTTTCGTCATTTTCAATATTAACTAATATTCTGATACATTTTTTTTGTATGATAAACAAATCGTTGCTGTCTACACTATTTCCCCAGAGGATCACGCCATACTTGAGCCATGCATAAGCATAATTATGCATAGTAGGCGGATAGTGCAGTTTTCAAATCGGTTGTCTTTCTTAGCTCACGTAATGCATAAACGAAGATGGATGGTTTTGATTTGATTTTCTGAATGTGTGCCTTCCATGTCATGTGAATATCTAGATGTAAACCTAGCAAAGTAAAAGTGTCAACGCATTCTAATTTTATACCGTCAAATTTAAATTAATAGTCAAAGGATTTTTTGGCGAGGCCTAAATTACATTAATTTGGTCTTTGAAAATATAATTTCTAGATTATTTTCTTTCATCCAATTTTGTATTTCAAACATTATATTATTGAGATTTATATTCAAGTGTTGCGAGTCAATACAGGAAGTAACTTAAGAAATGTCATCGGCAAAGAGTACGCACGAATCCGTCATAGTTTTAGGGAGGTCATCGATATAAATCAGGAACAATAAACATCCGACAACACTATCTTGTGGGATAGAATGTCTAATCCAAAGACCATTTGACCGTATCAGGTTAAGTTCCCCTGTTTGTTGGTCCAATTATTCAATTTCTACGAATTGTTGTCGATTCTTGCGTAAATTTATATGTAGCTACAACTGTAGAGCGTTTTTTCCGAAAGCCGTTTTGAATGTCGTCAAAAACGTTGAACTTTTCACAAAAATTATAAACACGATTACACATAGGTAGCTTTTTCAAAGATTTTTGATGATTTAGGTACGTGTATAGTTTTAAGTTTAGGCAATTCAATGGCACAAACTTGTATTATGTATTCGACCGATATATCCATAATATCCTTACGTTCAATAAATTCGATGTGATCTTGTAACAGTATGCATACACCGCCGCCTCCGTAGTTCTGACGGCAGTATGACGAGTATGACGTAGCGAGGATGTATCCATTGCAATGAATTTTGTCTTTCTTTTCTTGTGATAGCCACGTTTCCGATAAACAAAGAGCTTGATATTTTTCTTTGCTTTCATCAAGAAACTCTTCTAATACGTCTAGTTTGTTATTAATGCTTTGCATGTTTTGATATAATACTGCGATGTCAATATCTTTAGGAACGAAAAGTAGTCATTTCTTCTGTGTTGCCCGTGAGAAGTATGTGTTGCATTTGTTAGTGGTATTCTTGTTTTCAATTGTAGTTTCGTTTTTTTTCAGGTCAATAGTTTGTTTGGAGTCAGCTGTTTTAGTTACATAGTTTTGTTTTGTCATGTCTACAGTCGATTGGTATTGTCTTCCGTCTAATATTAGTTTATTATTTTTGATGATAGCATGGTGTCCCTGTTGTCTTGCTAAACGTAAGTGTTCTTGTAATGCTTTTTTTGTCAAAGCGTAGTCTCATTTAAGTACTCAGAAATTGAAAGTCCTGTTTGTTTGAAGTAGATAACGCATACTGCGTTATCTAAAACATATTTCGTCATACGTTTGCTAATAAGCTCAACAATAATAGGAATTAACCTATTCGTGTTTGTCCCTCAATATATCCCGTCAGGTCAAAATTTAATATGTCTTTGAATGCTTCATTATACGAAAGTGTAGTTGGTTTTCGGATTCTTGGTCATACTCTGCGAGTCCAAATAGTACGATTTTTTTTAGATTATTTTCTTGTTGTTGTCAACTTTTGTTTAATTTCAATTAATTGTTGTTTAAGTTCATTATTTTCTTTTTGAAGAGTTTTTATTTTTTCGTTTAGTGTATTGATATTATTTTTCACTAAATCTTGCTCGCGTGTTATTTTATTGTAATCTTTTAGAATATTTCCTTTAATTCTGTAATACTCTGTTGTATTTCATTCTGGATAGTGTTCTTCAGTATACAATGCAAAGATTGATTGTTTTTTTCTAGTTTCAAATCTAGAAGTTTACTGAGGGTATCTTAGGTAATAGCAGGACCTTGTGTTGCAGGTTCCTGTATTTTGGTGGCGAACTGCTTATTTTGAATAGGTGTTTTGCACTCGGCAAATATTGTGATGTCTGTATTAATTACAGACTATGACATTGTAGTGTCGTTTAGTGAAGGTATTTTTAATGTCCGGACAGGGGTTTTGTCATTTCTAAAGCGTCGAGTAATATTAGCACAATCAGGACAGCGCTAGGTTTTTTGTAGTTCTAAATTGTGCTCCAAAAAATAGGCAGATGTCATATTAAGGCACGCATAGTGATATTTCGCTGAGCACCCTGTGCATTTCAGGGACTCTCCAGCATGTTGTATTTTCTGACAGCAAGCAGCATCATAAAAGTAAATCTATATCGTAATTTATTATCAAAAATATTATGCGTTAAACGAAAAACGTCTTAAAAGGTCGGTTTTTTTTTTGACGGGGACCACTCGCATTTCAGCACACTAAGACTACTAGTCAAAGTCAAAGTCAAAGTCAAAGTCAAAGCATTTATTTCAAATAAACCATTATCAGGTACTTTTGAATTGTCAAAGTCAGTCCGTCAAAAACATGAAGCTATTTGCACGTTCGCAAGCGTAGATCTCTATGGAGAAGAACGTGCAAGAAACTCCACGGACACTCTTTTAAATCATTTTATGTTTACAAAAATCCTGGTTACATAAACCTTGTTGCTTCTATATATGAGAACAATGTAAAGAAAGAAAAAAAACAATTTATAGTATGAAATATTAAAATGAGGCAGTGGCAACCAAGGGATGACCAGTCTCCACTGACGGCGCCCGTTCACGAACATGACGCGTGCATCGTGAATTGAAATTTACAACTGATTCTTTCAAAACAATATGTTCCGTCTTAACTTTATTCTAGGTTGTTTATGTGACCTATTGTTGGTGAATGTCACTTTGATAATATTTGTGTGGAGAATGTTTACTTATCATCGTGTTTCTTTCTTTCGGCACCAACAACACGAAATCAGTTCAATGTGTCACTCTCGCCAAAATTCGCTATCGATCACCGAGATAACACTTCCACTTGGAATTTATTGTAAGCTAAGCGTATTCGTTTATATTATGTATTCACTCGTGAAGAATAGTGCAGTAACAGTGCATTGGATATTATGTTTGGAAATAAAAGTATGATCAAAGTGATTTCCAAGGATATCTCTGATGTGGTTAACAAAAATACGGCGAAAGTGCGACCAGGTTCGTGAAAATCATTTTATCAATTCATTAGAGAATTGAAAAGAACCTTCAGTAACTGCTTAAATATTATAAAAAAAATATTTGTACAGAAAAAGAACTAAACTGAAACATATATCCTAGTTGCATACTTAGTCAATCATCTTCCGTAACTGAATGACTGAGTGAGTAATGCGTGTACGAAGTCGCGGACAAAAGCTAGTATTATCATAAATGTCATGGTCACTTTATCTGTCTGTTACCTTTTCAGCATGTAGACTATATCCTGAGGAAGGACATAGATATTAGATATTTTTTTCCAAAAATTGTTCCCTTAGGGTGATTTCCTACTTACATTCAGGCAAAGTCGAGGGCAAAAGCTGATCAATATATAAAATTATTCCGTTATTGACTGACAGATAACGCACAGCCGAAACTATTGGTCGTAGAAAGCTGAATTTTGGCATGTAGCTTCCTTTGGATGGGTAGGGGAGCACTAAGAGAGAATTTTCCGAAATTTTAACGGAAACGGGATATGCACGTACGAAGTCGCGGGCAAAAGCTAATTTAATTTACCTATATTGAAAGGTTTCCAGTCCCACTCAACTGGAATAAATCTCAACCAAAATGATGGAGTTATAATTTATACTAAACTAGGACTACAATCAAATGTATGGGAACCACCTTCAAGGGCGGAACCTATCTCATGTGTCAAATAGAGAACAAGTTAACAGTAGTGACAATCTACCGTTCTCCGTCATACAAGTCCAACAACGACTTTGATAATTTTAAGACTAGTTTGACTAATGTCTATGATACCGCATCCGCCTGCCCAAATATAGTTTTAGTGGGTGACTTAAACATTGATCTAATCAAACGTCATAAGGACAATAAATGTCTTGACTACCTCATCTTAAATGCTTAGCAAGGGTTATTGCCCACTCTCGAATTTCCCGCTCGCCTCGATAAAAGCCTAGATCACTTATTATTAAAGTCCAAACTATCGTCGACTACACTGGTTTTAGAGTCCCATATTACTGACCACAAGCCGATCCTCCTTCATATCCAAAACGCAAACCCTACGCGCAGAACATGTTACCTCTCCATCCGTCTCAACCATGAAGCAATTAAGCAAGAACTGGAAAACACCGATTTTTCAAGTATCTACTCTGAGGGGGATGTAAATACTTCTATGAACAAATTTATAGACATCGTAACTATGGTCATATCTAAAAATACAACTCAAATTAAAATCCCTAGACAAAAAAGAACACTGAAACCCTGGATCTCTGGATACTGGATCTGGTCTTGTAAAATGCATTAGACACCGAGTCAAGTTACACATAAAGTCCAAGAAAGCACCGGACAATCTCATACTTAAAACTACTTACACTCGATACCGAAATTTTTGTAATGACCTGCTCCGGAAACTAAAAATATCATACGAAAGGAGTGAGCTTGAGAAAGCAGGTAATAAACCAAAGTATTTATGGAAAACCATAAAGGACATTACCAACACCAAAAAAACATGTGCAAGCCCCATTGAGCTTTTAAAATTACGCAATGATCCAGAGTCTTCAGTAAATGAGGTCTGCAATTTATTTTGTAACGTAGGAAAAAGGTTGGCCGACAACATTATATCCCTACACCACATGTCGTCACCTCAGTATAACGCTCAATCTCATTTAAATAATATAAGCCCCTCCCGTGTAAACTCTCTTGTGTTCTAAGAAGTAGATGAAGCTGAAACAGAGTCGCTTGTACTACAACTACGAAATGACTGTGCTATTGGGTGGGATGGTATATCGCCTTTTTTATTGAAAAACTGTCGCCATGTACTGATACCGCCACTTACCTTCATATACAACCGCTGTCTAAAATTGGGCGTGTTCCCAGACGCTCTTAAGAAGGCAATAGTCCATCATATACACAAGGGTGGGATCAGAAGCTGTGTCGGTAATTATAGGCCTATATCAGTTTTACCGACACTTTCTAAGATCCTTGAGAGGATCTTAAACAATCGTCTCAGGAATTTCTTGGAGAAATATAAAAATCATTGCTGACAACCAATATGGCTCCGAGCTGGTGTTTCAACAGAGGATGCTGTACTAGGTTTGACACAAAAGGTAGCAAACAATTTAGATATGAAGACAAAATGCTTAGCTATTTTTCTAGACCTTTCTTAGGCATTTGACACAGTTTCTGTTCCCATCCTTATCTCAAAATTACAATACTTAGGTGTTCGCGGCGTATCACTTGAAATATTCAAAGATTATCTTTGAATATTTCAAATTAATTGATACCCACCTCTGTGAGGAGGAGATTGTTACTTTCGGCGTCCCTCAAGGCAGCATATTGGGCCCCACCTTATTTCTTATCTACGTCAACGACCTCTGCAAAATGAACCTCCCAAATACTGGTATATAATTATACATACGCTGATGATACCGCGATTTTAGTTCATGGACCCACTTGGGATATTGTCAAATCTACAGCAGAGTTGTCGGTGGCAGAGGTTATGAAATGGCTCAATTCAAATCTTCTTACTTTAAACCTAAATAAAACCTGCTACATCCCGTTCGCAATTAGGCGACAGACCGCACCGTCATACAGTTTTTCAATAATTGCCCACTCATGCTCTAATCGAACAGCACCATGCTGCTGTCCAGCGCTTACTAGAAGTGACAGCATAAAGTACTTAGGTGTCCACATAGATGACGGACTGACATGGAAAAAACAAATTGACGCTGTCACGACTAGAACTTTGCGCCTCATTCATATATTCAAGTTCCTCAGAAACTCTGCTAATGCCGATATATTGAAAATGGTGTATTACGTACTATGCCAATCGGTTACAGGATACTGCATCTCTGTAGCAGCAACGAAAAGTCACATCCTACGGGCAGAGAGAGCACAAAGAGCTGTACTGAAAGTAATGACAAGGAAGCCTCATAGATACCCAACAACAAAATTGTACGCAGATTGCAAGGTTCTTACAGTCCGTCAGCTCTTTGTGCTTCAATCTGTCCTTAGGACACATAACAGCCTTTCCCCGTCTAACCCAAATAAGCGCATAAACCTTCCCTTAGGCTCCCAACACAGGACCACTTTCGCAAAGCATCAGTATTATGTAATTAGCAACTTTTTTTTAAGGATGGGAAATCTCAAATGACATGTAATTAGCACCTACATCTACAAAAAGATTCATAAAACACTGAATATCTTAGACCTCAACAAACACAACCATAAATTAAAAGTGACAGAATGGTTACTTCAACAGGATTATGCCGAAACAGAGACTTTACTTACCTACATCACCTAATTAGCATACATTACTCGCATCCACACACTCGCACATACATCCGCTCACCTCTCAATTACACACCACAATACAACAGCTACTTACACACACTCACACATTTATACACCCACATACTTACAATTACACTCATTCACCCTCACCCTGGCACTCTCACATACTCATGCAAAATGTTAAAACTTAAGTATTATAATTATAACTGTAACTTTTTATTTTCCCTTCTAAGGTAAAATGGCACAGTCCACTTATACATTAACTTGTCCCTCATTGCGTAACACTGTCTCATAAGATACAGAATAACCTAGTTTAAGAGACAGAGTTTAACTTATTGCGTACAGATTCCTATCATCTGAATATTGTCTCCGATTTATACAAAAATTGTAAACTATAAGTGCCATTATCTGTTTTATTGGGAAATAAAGATATTTATTATTATTATTATTATTAATTTCCTATAGAACTACTGAAAGGATTTGAATAAAAAATATGGGGCACTATATGTATAAACCTTATTAATACATGTAAAGTTTATATCTTGGGAGTACGTTCCCATGGAGAAATCGCCGATTCCCTCGGCAGAAGCTATGTCTTTCAAAACAATTTATTTGTTCCAGTACGCTCCGCATTTGGCCTTCCTCTGTTATTGAACCCAAAAGCAAATCCTAAGCCTTCTCAAAAGTAACCTCGTAGAATATCCAGAGTTGAAATCAACTTTATCAATAAGGACAACCACTCTGTTCATATAATTATGCTGCAACCAATTATGGTGCACCATTCCAAAATATTGCGTCATATTTCAAAGTAGTAAATAAAATATTAAGTTGTGTATGTTTTTTACTAACAGTAGCAGCGTTTCCTCCCAGTGGCGGTGTTTTATACGTTGTGAGTTTGTATGTACAAGTTTCAAGTTACGTTAAAGACTTCAGACAGATAGAGAGAGAGTGATTTTGCACTTTCTATAGAAACATAAAATTGCTTCCACAGTGCCAGTAAACTATTTTTCGAAATAATTCCGAACTTACGTCCTTCCCCCCGGATCTCGAATACGAGCAGACGTGTTTAAAGTTACCGTACAGCTATTATTTTTAAATTAAAATAGAATAATATAAATATAATAAATAATAGATAAAATATTTTAACTATTTAAATCAGAAGTAAAATAGGAGTGCAGAAGTCATAGGAGATATTCGCCGCGCGTCATTGATTCATCCTCGTGCCCTGCTCTGCGACAGAAGCTCCGCCTCCCTGCGCACGATCATCCTACCGTCTCACCTGCGTGCAAGCCCGCCCACCACCAACGTCACACGAAGGTACGCGCTTCTATCCTGCTTGCTCGCTAAAGCTCCGCCTTAGCTGTGACGCAGCGTAGCCGCTACTATCACCTCCGCAGTATCTATGCGCTCCTGGTAGCTCAGTACTACTTACTATTTTTGACGTTCGCCGGTGAAGATTGCTCCTCAACTTTGTTGCTTCTTTACCCACTCTAAAGTAAATTGAGCTCTGATAAGCACATACTCTCCTGGTAACTAAACTGAGCAGTCAATATCACCATGTCGCTAAACCGAACACCCCCCGCAGCATCGTCCCCAAAAACCCCCGGTCGTTATGGTCAATAGGAAAAAGTCATCTTTAAAACTAACTCCATCCAGTGACCTGCAACACTGCGAGTCAGTACCTGATCTCCGTGAACTTGCAGTAAATATAACAGAGCGAAAAAAACGCAAATTCGACGCAAATTACTGTGATTTCTACGTTTCCAGGACTTAAACAACACAATAAAAGAAGTCAATGCTCAAAACGTTGAATTACGAAATAGCGTTGAGCTAATGTCTAAAAAGTACGACGAGTTCTTGATAAAAATATCGCACCTCGAGTCTGAAAGGATTGAAGACAAAAATACTATCCAACTATTATAAGAAAAGCTGGAAAATCAGGAGCGTAAGTCACGCGGAACTGGAATCGAAATTCGAAACTTACCAAAAACCTACGGAGAAACGAAAGCTCATCTGTGTTGCGACGTCATCAAAATTGGGCAAACACTGGGCCTTAAAATTGATTGCTCCACAATCAGGGACATTTACAGAATTCCGGCAAAAGATGGCTCAAATCCTGTCATTGTTGAGTTTGTTACGGCTCTAACAAAAGATAGTGTCTTGCGAGAGGTTAAAAGCTTCAACAAGTCCAAAACAAAAGAAAATAAGCTTAACACAACATGCATCAACCCTGATTACCCATTAAAGCCCATTTATATTTCGGAAACGCTTACCCAAAAGACGCAAACATTATATTATCACGCACAAATATTTAAGAAGAACTACGGATACACTTTTTGCTGGACTTCAAATGGCATAGTGTACCTTAAGAAAAACGTAGACTCTTCCCAGATTCGTATAACTAATGTCAATGATCTTGAAAAACTAAGAGTCTCAGAATGCCTATTATTAGATAGGCTTAGTTATATTTTGCTAAATACTTTGTTACTTCATGTTTTCTTAACTATATTCTTGTTGTTTCACACATGCACACTCTACACAATTCCCGCTCTTTCAAGTCTATTTTGCGGACAACCTTTTACTCAAAGGAGCACAGAGAAATACTTGTTAACTAAAATTTGCATACATAAGTGTCGCCCACACTTTATGAATTCACCGTCATTCCACGGAAAATCTATCACTATTATAGAGGTAGATATTTTGAAATATTTACAGGAATTAACTTGTTATTTTTTTTTGCGCAAATTTGCAGGTTTTTTAACACGCATATTTATTACTTTTTCTATAGCAACTCATGTAGTCTGGCACCTTTTATGGTCATGAAATTGAACTTAATCAATAAAATTCAATAATCTTAATGAATTGTCGGAAGACAGAGACAGGGTAACAGTTTGACATTCGCAAACCACTGATATTGAAGAATGTCACAAGCATAAGCTTGTGACATTCTTCAATATCAGTGGTTTCATCCGACGATGTGGTTATAAAACCACATCGTCGGATCACCTAATACTAACTCAAAACATACGCAGCATCAACTGCAATATGCCAGGACTCGAAATTCTACTGAGCCGACTAAAATTGGACTGCGACATAATTATACTTACTGAGTGCTGGCTTTCGCGTACATCAGTAATTCCAAACTTATCTGGCTATCGCTTTGAGGCATCAAAAAAATCCGAAACAAAATGACGGTGTGGTTATTTATTTTAGAGAACACCTTCGACTGAAAGTGATTGAACCAAATGTCAAAGAATGTAATTGTTTAGTTGCTACTTATGATAATCGCACGGCAATCATTGGTATGTATCGCTCACCCTCTTTCCACAACCTGGATCCATTTTTTATATCATTAGACGAAGTTCTCACAACATACTCCAGCTTTGAGAATATAATTGTCATGGAGATATAAATGTAGCGATTAATCATAACAAACTTGACGTAAATGGCGAACGCTACCTTACCCTTGCTGCTGCCCATGGCCTTCTTCCAGCTCATACTCTTGTTACACGTAGTGAAAGTGAAACATGCATTGATCATGCCTTACTAAAAACTAAAACAACTGCTATGACCATCGTTCCTGACTTCACTTTGACAGACCACTACCCCGTCTTACTAAACCTGAACTTCAAGAAGACTACTCAATTCTTTTTTACATCAATTAAAAAAGTTGACATCCTAAATATTAACCTAAATCCTATTTATGACTCATCTAATCCAAATATTTCTCTGCATTATTTAACAAAAAGTCTTCAACAAGCGTTAGTTAATAACACCAAAGTAATAACACTATCGAGACGGAAGAAGATAATAAAGCCGTGGCTAACGCAGGGCCTTTTACGCTGTATAAGAAATAGAGATAAGTTGCACCGAAAATATAAACTCTCGCCAGACTATTTAACCCTAAAAATTACGTATACGCGCTACAGAAACTTCTGTAATAACCTATTAAAAAAACTAAAAAGAGCCTACGAGAAAGATAAGGTGCGGGCGGCTCAGAGCGATAACAAGAGATTATGGAAAGCAATAAAAGAAATCACAAACCACCCTAATGAGCTACTGTCTCTATCAACGACACCTCAGTCATCACTAAATGAAATGAATAGGTACTTTGTAAATGTGGGTAAGACACTAACTGATAAGATAGAGCAAAAGAAGACAAGTAGCATACTTACAAGGAGCAGCTTTAAAAGTCATAAACCGTTGAATTCGTTCGTTTTGGAAAGTACAACTGAAGAAGAGGTTGAACGTCTAATCGTCAACCTTAAAACAGATTGTGCTACGGGCTATGACTCAATAAGCAGCTCCTTCTTACAAACATATAAAAACTTTCTGGTCCCTCCGCTTACGTTCATATTTAACTCATGTCTTCAGCATGGTGTTTTCCCTGACAGCCTCAAAAAATCTGTTATATGCCCTATCCACAAGAGCGGTGACAGGAGTCTTATCACTAACTACAGGCCGATTTCTATCCTCCCAGCGCTCTCTAAACTTCTAGAGAGACTTATCAACACAAGGTTAGTTGGATATCTAGAATCCAAACAACTGCTTTCACCAAACCAATATGGATTTCGTGAAGGCAAATCAACAGATCAAGCGGTTACTGATCTCATCAACTTTGTTAGCAATAACCTTGATAAAAAGCAAAAATCTCTCACTATTTTCCTTGACTTAGCCAAAGCTTTTGATACGATTTCTGTCCCAATCTTACTCTACAAGTTGGAACTGTTTGGAATCAGAGGAACTCAACTAAAACTCTTCAAAAGTTATTTGACTGGCCGGTTTCAGAGTTTTAGGATTGGCAACTTCAATAGTGGAGACCTTCCAGTCACATACGGGGTTCCCCAAGGCAGCATACTGGGTTCAACCCTATTTCTCGTCTATATAAACGACCTCACGAGTCTCAAGCTTCGCCATGGCAAAATTATCTCCTTTGTAGGTGATACTGCTCTCATTTTCTCTGCCGAAACATGGGAAGGGGCTTTTAAAGCTGGCGAAGATGGTTTCAATGCGGTGAGGGACTGGCTTGAGGACAATGTGTTGACTCTGAATGTGGATAAAACAAAATATTTTTGCTTCAGTATACGGTCAAACACAGAAATCAATAATGATCACCATAACATCTTAGCACATGAGTGTTCCTCTAAAGAAAACTGTTCTTGTCCTAAACTAGAGCGTGTAACAGTGATAAAATATCTGGGAGTTATCATAGATAATAACCTCAAGTTTAAGGAACACACAAAGGCCCTCTGTGGTAGGATCAGAAAGCTAATTTACATCTTTAAGACCCTGCGACACATCACCGAACCCTCTGTACTGAAGCGGATATACTTTGCCCTCTGCCAATCCCTCATAACCTACTGTATTACATCATGGGGAGGATCCCCTAAAACTATCATAAGACCTATTGAGGTTGCCCAACGTGCCATCCTGAAGGTTAGCACTTTCAAACCAAGATTGTTTCCTACCGCGCAGCTTTACGAATACTGTGGAGTCCTTTCAGTAAGACAACTTTTCATTCTCAATGTAATATTAATGCAACATAAGAAGATCTTTTACAACCCACTCACTCTTAATAGGCGCACAAAACACTTGGTTTGCCCACAACCCATCGCCTTTAAAACAAAATATAGTAGAAGATTTGCTCTATTTATTGGTCTCTATATTTACAACGAAATAAATAAAATACTCAACATATACCCGATGACGAAAACTTCTTGCAAAATTACAGTAAGTGAGTACCTACAGAAACTTACGTATGAAGAGACAGAAACATTGCTTCATGTACATGGATAAACAAATAGAGGCTCAAACACTTGTTAAACTATTTAAATTAAGTTAAGAAATCTATTACTTAACACACCCTCTCACACTCATTCACGCACACCTCCAGCACACACAATGATTTGATTTGTTTTTTTCTGATTTTTTCTTATGAAATTGTATAAGTAACGTACATTCATTAATGGAATCAATACAATTTCATAATAAAAATTCTTAATTTGTAACTCAGGGGATCGGCGTTGAGGGCTGGAATACAGGTTATGCCTAGTCCGGCCCCAAATGCTAATACTTTTGTGTACTTTAAGTTTAGATTAAGCACTCTACCTGTGAAAAGAAATGTACATATTAATGTGAATAAACATTATTATTATAAACATTATTATACTTTTTAGGTCTAGGTTTCTGGCGTATCAAGGTTTATTAAAATTAATTTCCAAAAATAAGGACTTGCAAGGTTCTATGGAATACTGTGAGTAGTGAATTTTAAATCAGGTAAGTACATGTGTTTTTAATTACTTTATAAATAGTACAGTTATGATATATCTTTAATTTAAAATAGTAAACTCTTCCTCTCTCCTACTTTGCTGTGCCCGACAGGGTCCACAATGATCATATTTTTTTAAAACCTTCCACCTAAGTTCACATGTGGAAAAGCAATACATATATTGAGTATTGAGTAAATGCCCGCAAACTTGCAGTTTGGAATGACTGGCATTTTCCTATAAACAACTAACGTCTAAGCTTCTTTGATATATTAATCTATGTAACAACTTCATGTGAGCTGGGTAGGCAGCTCGAGCAGTCAGCAGATTAGGCAGTGCAGTCCTGGTCTTCTTTTATTTTTCGATTTGATTAACTCAACTTTTCAAATTTAGCCCAAACAGTATGTGATAACGAAGACCGCTCTGTCGTTAGCCATGTTCAGGTCCCAACAGGTGCTGGTTGTTGGGCATACAGGTCAGGAAAGTAGGTGGTGCGTTCCTTACAATGGGGCTCCATGCTAGCACGATGTTTGGGTTGGGTCCATAATACCCCTTTTGGTCAGATTGTTTCTACAGACAACAAACCTGGTTCCGCAATCGGTTAAGAGATTTCTAGATTGGCCACTGCATTTCATGTCCCGGGGGTAGAACGGGGCCGGTGGGATGAGGTCGCAAAGTTCTTGGGCACTCTCCCCGAAATATAAGCTGTAGAAGACCAACAAGCAAACAATCTTGCGGCGATGAGCAGTGAAGTTTGGTATCCACTAGTTTTACGTCGCCGATTAGCCCCTTAGCTCTGCATTCCACCGAGTCCACAGAGTATTTAGCTGAGCCATCCCAAAGGTGGCTGCAATACTCCATGCAGGATCGTACTTGTGCTTTGTAAAGGGTTAAAAGCCGTCCAGGCGTGAAGTATCGCTTCACTCTATTTCAGATGCCCAGCTTTTTTCCTGCAGTTTTGGCTTTATGCTCAATGGTGGCACCAAAGTTGGGACTGGGTGTCAACTCCATGCCTAGGAGTTCGAGCCGATCGGTTACAGGAACAGATTTACCCCGAAAATAAGGTAAAAGGACACGCCTGTGTTTTGGTGGCATTAAAAGAGACCAGATTGTCATCACCCTACTGGGAGACAAGGCTTAAGGTCAAATTTGTCCGCTGTTTCATGGCCTCTCTCAAGTAACGAAACTTCATCCCCGCTGGTTTTTGCGCTGTGTACTACCTCTGTGATACCGGCACCGTCCTGTCATCTGTGTACCCAATTATACCAAGCTGAAGCAGGTCATTCATGTGCAGTAGGAAAAGAGTTGCAGAGAGAACAGATCCCTGATGAACTCAGACATTAATAGCCATGAGGTCAGAGGAGCAGCCTTCAACGACTACTCGGATCGAACGTTCACTAAGGAAGTCTGATATCTAGCTACAAAAATCAGCTGGGATGCTAGCTGAGTAGACTTGCGTGCCAGGCCCTGTCAGAGGCTTTCGAGATATCAAGCGACATAAAACGTTGCCCGATGGTTTCGCCCCAGCAGTACACGACATATACAAGAAAGTGTTCCAGATAGTTCCAGAAAAAAAAGGTTTAAAATTAGAAGATCAAATAAAATTTTAAAGTTTTATTTAATTTGTCCATAGTATTAATTTTATTGATACTGACAACCTACATAAACAGAGCTGTAACGGGCTCATATTTTTACTGCGCATCGTAGAGCTCAATAATTATAGAGAAATGTACTCACGATATTGATTTACAACCACTTTATATATGTAATGAAACAAAAAGGTTATGATCATTTTCATTACTACTATTTTTGTTCTGTTTTTACAGATACGTAGTGTGCAGCAGCTTCAAATACATGATAATTTTGGCTGAAATTATAAACGAAAAAACCATGATTGATAATCAGCCAGTGTGCGACATAAAACCTGTTATGTACTATCGTTTTTTTCTCGGAATCAGTAATAACTTGCAATCGTCATCCGGCTTCACACGTTTCCTTACAAAGTTGTACCCCATCGTAATATGTTCTATCGTCAACGTATTGTTTGTATTCTGCGAATTGCACACTGTAGATTCATTTCACAAATATTTGACCTTCGGAGAATATTCATTTAACGTCTTAGTTTCATTGCTATGTAAAGATGATTACTTGAATACATACTTCACATATTTACATACAATTGATGGCTTTCCTGGTGCAAAGAAAGACTACCGAAAATTACAAATCCTTTGCATGTTGATCATTACTTTTTCTTTTGGATTCAGATTGTGGAAGTTAGTGGCTCTATTATATTCATTCCCAAAAATAGTTTTTATGTCTCAATCAATTCAATTGTATATTTTAACCTTCGCATTTTTGGCTCATGATATGGGGAGATTAGCCATAGTTATGTGTTTTGGTTTACTCTATTGTCGTACTAAAGTTTTAAAAATGGTGATAGAGACCACCGATTTTAATGATTCAATTCGGAATAGATCAGCTATTAATAAGTTAATACATATGTACGAGAGACTTGTCGAAACTTTTAGAAAAATTGGTCGTCAATTGAAATGTTTGGTACGTCTGGAAATTTGGATTTTTTGTAGTATTTTATTTTGCGAATAAAAGTAAGCAGAAATGTTTATTTTTCAGACTTTTGTGGGTTTACTTTGTGCTCTATTAAAAACAGTATATGAGACATCTATAAGATTAACATTTATAAAACGATTTGTAAGTACCTTGAACATAGTAAATGTAATTTTTAGAATTCAATGTTGTGGCTACCAATGCCCCACAGTTTCTGTCGGCTAATGACAGACTTATTGCACATGTATAACTGGAGGATTTTAAATTTTTCACCGAAGACACATAACACCTCGTTTATATAGCTTACGCTCAAGGACCGAAAAACTTATTGAGCGAAAAAACAGCTCACAACGCGTTGTGGAATTGGCGAAATGCCATGACGCGTTCTGATACCTTACTGATGCAACCACATCGCGAAATAAGTATGGCTCTGATATTCTCGGTCACATCATACCTAATTACGATGGTGGAGCCCCCCTGCATGGGGCTTATATTTCTGTTTGCAGGGTTTAAAGGAACCTAACATTATTGTTTTGCATACCATCGTGTCGGGGTGCCTTCAGTTCCCTCAATCCTAACCTATTTTTGCGATGTGGTCAGTTAGGGTTCAGAACGCGACATGGCATTTCTTCATTTCCACAACGCGTTGTGGTCGTTTTTTTAAGTACCTCAACGCGTTGTGAGCTGTTTTTTCGCTCAATGAGTATTTCTGGTCCGTGAGCGTAACATTTACATATTAAAAATTTACGAAGATTTTCTTGTTTTTAAGGAAAGAAAGAAAGAAAAGTATTTTATTTGGCAAACATAGATACACACAATATATATGTACAAATAAAAGGAAACTTAATTTTTAAACAATATTCTTGTGTGCCCCGCGACTGCGCCAAATAAGTCCAGTTCAGCAAAATGCCAGACCACTAGTCAGACACTTCCCTGACGCTGGTTTTCAACTGAACCTTATGTTGAAGTGTACGGATACGTGTACGGGTTCCCCAAGCCATATTTTTACATGGGTTTTGTGCATAGACTTTAAATCTACCAATTTTAGCTGTTAGCCGAAATTATCCGACGACCCAGAGTAAACGCATAGTCCTCAGTCGACTCAGTTAGTTCGCAGCCGAAATAGCCCAAGTTCAGCACTGAACGACCCAGATGCTAACAAGCCAAAGAATCCTAAAGTTGGCTGACGTAATTCTAACATTCACATTTATTTTAGGGCACAACCAAGGTCGAAAGTGTAGACTGGGTGGTAATTGTGTTTGGACAACCCACCTTTTATTTCTTTTTCGGCGCCATAGTGTTGGATTTGATAGCTGATAACATGTGTGATATCCAAGTATTATGTATTGAGAAAACAATACTTTGCAAGAGTAAGTACGAGTACAATATGTTAGCGTTGGTAGTACTAGGTACCTGACAATAGATTACAAGCAATTTAAACGGCATAACCAGCCTACTGGGACAAAGGCCTCCCCTGAACCAAAAGGTTGACAACTCTCACGGAGGCAGAAACTGGTGGGCTTTTAAAAAATGGTCTTAGCCCTGTTGCTTTTCGTGTGGATTGTAATTTAAATAAGAGACCCTCGAATAGTGAAATGTTATCTGTGATGTCGCAAACTCAACATGTTAAAGATTTAGGTACCACGAGTCATATCGGTAGCTCTTGTCAATACCGACGCTTATAAATTACGACGCTTCGCTAACGTTATTGCACATAGAATGGCTAATGTTTATAACTTAAGACAACTTTTGATGTAGCAAGGGTATCGTGATATGAACGTTGAACTAAAATTGTTTCTTTCAGACGAGCGGGACCGCAGCGGAATGCAGAATTTGCTGCGACTGATACAACACCGTCCCTTGCGCTTCTCAATTTTGCGAACTGAGCCACTGAGCATCAATGTGTTACTGAGCTGTTTCTCCTTCTTTATAATCAACTGTATTGCTGTAATGCAGATCAAAAACTATTATGCTTAAAACAGATAGTGAAATGCTTCCACGAGGACTAGACATCCCAACCGTTTATACCCTTAGCACTATTGACTCGTATTCAATGACTTTTCAAAGCTGCACTTGGTCGACATTGGCTGTGAAAGAGTCATCAGATGACTGGGTGTTCATATTGGGTCGTAAAACGTTCGCCACGCGCTGGTCGAAGTCGACCTGTTATGGTTACGCCACATGCTCGAGTTCAAACTCAATACACTTCACAAGGCCAGCTCAAAACAAAGGGCTGCCACTGACACGTTTGCTTATTTACTTTTTTCTTCTTATGTCGTCTTCGTCGACGTTTTATCAAATTATACTGTTTGGGCTCACTGGCCGCGTTCATTGCTTTGTTGGAAACGTATTTTATCTAAATTAAAGTTTTAAGCGAAAAATTTAGAAAATGTTGAGTGTTATTTTACTTGATCGGTAGGTCATAGGTTTCTTACAGATTAACGTGGTTTCTTCGCAAAACAACTTAGTTAAGGCGTTCTATTGTATAACCTTAACGAAGATAAAATAAAAAGCGTTAAGCTCTAGTATTTTTTTTTCTTACCTATACCTAACCTATCTTGTCTTTTCCCTTCATAAATTCAAGAACGCATAGTAACAACATACATACATTGATGAATGGTGTTACTGTGCGTTCACAAGAAGAACATGAAGTTTCAGAAGATTTGAGATCATTTCAGATGGATGGAAGATTCCACCATTATAAAGAAGGAGAATACATTATTAAGAACTTCTGAATCCACCATTCCAAATTGCTATGACAGTTTCGATGTTGAACATTTTTAAAGGACACAATTGACGTTAGCTTTGTGCAGGACAGAATAGAAGAAAAAAACGTGTTGCGCCGACCCCATGTAACATGGGATACGGGCAGGAAGAAGAAGAAGAAGAATTGACGTTAGCTTTTACATAAAGTAAAGAGCTTACGGTGCCCTTTCAGTAAATATGAAACTCATTGCTGTTGGTAACTTTAATCGTTTTGTCTAATTTATTCTTTAGCAAGTATCTATAAATAAAATGTAATAAAGAGGAAGCGATGACAAAAAAGCAGCCGTGGCAAAAAAAAAAACAAAGAAAGTCCTTATCTACGTATATTACGAGTATTTTAAGCTATACCAAACAACAAACCAAACTCTTGTGTTCAGGGCACACCACACGTGAACCAACTCCGTTTCACATTTTTTTCACGGCGTGCGAACATCAAAGCCCTAAAGCCCTTCTCAAACCTTTAATTAAGGAAGTCTCGAAGCCATTTTTATTTTAGACCTTCAACGGGATTATGTTTCTGAAGACAGAATTTTCGACAATAATGGTGTATCGGAAGCCAACAAATTCCCTTTAGGCATCTAATAAATAATTTTCGTGGCCCCTATAGCCGTGGGGTCGGTAGAGGCGTTGTCTTTGATGTTGAAAAAGCCACTTGATGTGCACACACTCAGACCACGTGATTAGATGGTAGTTAGGGAGGAGGGTGTCCGGAAGGCAATAGCGAATGAATTTTAAATCAGGTTAGATTCTGCTGTGATATTGTTCAGCTCTAATAACCTTCGACGCCGACGTTTCTAAAGTGTCCCTTTAAAGTTTAAGTGGGGAAGCGGCATGAGGAAGCAGAAAGTTCGCTTTTTGTGTTCGTATTTTGATTATGTAGCATTATTACTGAGCAGCTGAATTTCGACTGGGTAAAATTAGTTCAAATATATCAATTTCAAAATCAGTATTATTACATCAATAATGAAAATGTGTGTAAATGATTCTAGAATATATTTGTTTACTTTTGAGACGGAGATTTTAAAAGGAGACGGAAGGAGACGAAGATATTAATTCTGGTAATAATAGTGCTCTGTGGGCAGGCTATGGACTAAACACTGAGTAAATAAATGATGCACAAGCACGCATTAAATGAGACGGGGAAGTAATTCATTGAATATTTAAAACAAATACCACATTGGGAAAAGTACCCGAAAGCATTGCAATAATTTGACCCAGGAAAGGTAATAATTTGATAGTATTTTTTAATCATTAGTTAATGAACAATTGATGTACATACAGATAAGAAGGAAACAGAAACCTAGGTACAAATGTGATGCTTATGTGTACAGAAATCTCTTCCAGCATACCTTCGAAAGGAGAGTCGAATAAAAAGAGATGTAGTCACCATGTACAAACACTATTGGTAAAAATTAAACAACATATTTAAACTATAACAAACAAAACATAAATAAGTAAAATAAATCAATATCACACTAATACGTACTACCTGTATGTGAAACTAAGGATATGAAAGGTGCAAATAGATTTTATTACTATTGGGCCTTTTAAAAGCTTCATAGTAAAAGTCTGTAACACAATGATTGTCAACAAAATTTTGATTACGAAACACACAATCAAGATATTCTAAACATCGTAGAACGCCTCAATTCTCAACAAAAACGGTATCAAAAATTCTATTCCCTATCGTACCTGTAGCATTTCTCCAAAGAAAAATACGATAGGTACTATCCAACGCTCCAATCTTCATATTTAAATTGAGCTTATTTTATTTTCCTGCGGTTTTCGTCCAAAAGGTTCTGGCCACGTGTTATTAATTCAATAACATCGTCGGGGAGACCACAAATTCCGTTGCCTTGTTACTAAAAAGCATTCCTGTGTTTCCCAGGAATAGCTGTTGAATATTTTTAACAAGTGCTCTATGAGAGAATATATTTTTAACTGTAATATTGTACACGATGCTTTTTAACGCACTTTAAAGAACATGGCGTGGCTAAGTAGTCTTCCTACTAGAAATGATTGGTTTACCAGCTCTGCAGTGTATAAAATATTTTTTTATATTTTCTTGTTCAAGCATTTGACTTTTCTGGTGCCGTACGCAATGCGGTAGCTACTTCTACTATTTTGGATACATCGAAAATGAAATGCAAAAAACATTCGCTTTCCCTTATCTTATTTTTTTGGGATAGGCACAATTTGAGTTCTTCAATACCTATTAGTACTCCTTTCACTGGTCAACCCCTTTTGAACATGTTCCTTTCTCTATATGTAGTCTCTCTAATAATCATGCTTTTTTTAAGGATGGGAAATCATCAAATGACTTCTTCCGCTCTGGGGGGAGTGGAAGGGCGTGTCAGACTCTTACTAACTAAAACCCATCCGTGTTCCTTCTAAAGTCCTTTGCATTCCAGGGCCGCGGTGACTCTTCCGAACAAATTCCGCAACCCTGGCAGGTCTATAATCATGCTAATAATTACAGATTCAAGCTAAAGCACCATAGATATTCACCACGCTAAATTCATTCAACTCATTCCCAGTCTGTCTTGACAATGACAGCGTCTCTTATTACGTAGATTTAAAGTCAGGCTTTTATACCTCTGCAAGCAGTATTATCAAATAGGTGCCTTAACTAAGCACTAATTACTGCACTCGTTTCAGAGTAGGCTTTATTCGAACACAGCTCTCTAGTGGGTTGTCAGTATAAATAGGATGCATGACAGTGCAGAGCCAAGTTCACAAAATGAACGGGTTGATAAAACATAATCTAATCATTTTATAGTAAAATAACTTAATCACGTGTTTTTTGTATGTTTCTGTTGTACGAATATAACCGCTAAGTTTTTTTCTTGTTTTTTTTATTTAAATAGATAAACACAATTTTAGTCCTGTCTTTTCTTTTATACTGAAAGACTGATGAACGAATAAAATATGTGAACATTATTAAAATGCAGTATCTATCCAATGATGAAATAATATCCCATTGAATATTATTTTATGACTTCCCGGGGATAATAATGAATGTAAAAAATATTAAATCAAAAAAAGACAAACTCACATGGAAACTGCACATCGAACATGTAAAATCAAAATTAACGTCATTACTAGCATCATTGCGCAAAATCTCAAATTGTATTCCAGGGAAAATACGTACTATTATTTATAACTCATTAGTAAAATCACATCTCGAGTACCTTATTGAAATATGGGGATCTGCCGCAAAAACTACCCTAATGCCTTTACAACGAACCCAGAACAAAATTATAAAAACATTATACCATTATCACTACCTTACTCCAACTAAAACACTATTTGAAAAAACCAAATTATTAAATCTCAAACAACTATACACATACGGTACCTGCATTCTAATAAAAAAAATCACCACAAACAGCGTACAATCAAAGCTAAAATTACATAAAAAAACAATATCACACAACCTAAGAAATAAAAATAAATTACAACGAAGACAAGCTCGGACAAACTACGGTAAAAAAACCATATTGTTCGAAGGAGCACAGCTGTTTAACGACCTACCAAATGACGTAAAAGATTGTGATAATATTAACAGATTTAAACTAAAGCTGAGAAATTACGTTTATGAAATGTAGTCATACCGCATATTAAATGTTAGCAATTACATGATTCCCTTATATTTGTTTTGTATAACTTCACCAACACGCATCGGAGGCAAAATGTATTTATTTAGATATAAACAATTACTTTGTATCTCATTGTAAGTGAACCTATGTATTGTTCTTATGAGAATAAATTTCTTTAAACCGAAATTCGAGAAGTTTATGACAATCCTTGTTTTTGACAACGCAACTGTCACATTGACAGCAACATGACAGTCATGTCACGTCATGTCATGTAACATGACAGTCATGTCATGCTGCTGTCACAGCTGACTAATATGGTTTTATCCAATTCTTATAACTGATACCTACACACACCGAGCTGATGTTAAAAGGTCAGTTTCATAAATAACATAATGTATTGTTTTATACTTAGTTTCATATATGATATCGTTTAAAAAAGATATTTAAGTTTTAAAACCAAAAGAACATCAGTTAAAAATATTAAAACCCGAATTAATAAAAATATATTCAGCAGACTTGTCCCGTTTTTGCAACTCTGTTTTTAGGATGGGATGGGATTTTTCGTGCAAAAAGAGTGTCCTTAATGAGCTCACTTGAAAACAAAACTTCAGGTATTACGAACATTTTGGTTGACATCATTGTCTTTGATATTTGAAGCGTTGTTACGGACGTCGAATGTTGTGGCTTTTGAATTACCGGTTTGTATTCTGTTCTGTGTTTGTTGATGAAGATATTTATATACACAGGTATCGTAGTAATTTGTTTTTAGATAATGGCTTCTTGTTGCCAATGGTAGTATTAAAAGTAGGTTTTCAGCATAAAATTCGTCAGTCTACTTTGATTAATTTCATGCTGATTACACCAGGGTACATAAAATATCCTATAGACAAGCTAGAATTTCGTCTTTATAAAATTCAGTCACAGTCAATATTGGTTATGTCGAGAAAATCAAAAGACAAAAATACCACCGACTTCCAAAATAAAAACACTACAAAGTCTAAAACAACTTAAATTTCGGAAGTCGGTGTTTTTAGTTTTGTTTCTTCGTTTTTGACACCGGCAGCCGAAATTAAAATTATTTTAGACTTTGTAGTGTTTTTATTTTGGAAGCCGGTTGTATTTTTTTTTGTAAAAAAAATTTTTTTTCACTTTTTAGTAGTGATACTAATTACCCGACGTCATTTTGCTCACTTGGACGACGTAATTACATCATTCAACTATGCAACAAGTAAGCAAAAAACTGCTGGGCTAAACTAAATAAAAAATGTATGGGACAGAAACCTCGGAGTAATCGGTGTACATACATTAAAAAACCCATCGAAATGAGAACCTCTTTCTTTTTTTGAAAGTCGGTTAACAAGACAGTCAAAGTTGCCACACGGCTTCTTTATTTTCTACCATACTGCTGGCGAAATACTAAAATTCAAATAAAACAAAACTATTGTAATACTACCAAGAGTTCTCATAGAAAGCAATAGGTTCACTACAAACATTTCACGAGACATTACATTGAAAACCGAGAACGACATCGACAAAATTACGAATACAATAAAAAGACCTCAAAGTGTACGATTATATTCTTCGTGTAGCACAACAACCGTTCTTATTGTGAAGGCCATAAAGGGCAGTGTAAGCGAATCAGTGTCAGTTCAGGAGAATGCAATAGCTTCCTTTTATTTTAGTGTTATTGCGGTATCATTCGAGCTTGGACCACCTGCGCTTGATACAACTTTTGTAACATACGGGGTTTTAACATTTCGAGCATATTTTCTACGTAAGTCACTATGTGTACCATGGCATTTTTCTAGTATTATAATGCAACTCGACTGACTGTTAACTTCATAAAAAATCTTTGAACACACGTTTGATTCGGATGACAATGCATGGTTAGCCATATGACATAATTATATAACAAACTAGCTGTCGCCCGCGACTTCGTACGCGCATATCCATTATACACCTAAACCGCGAACAGACAGACAGCAAGACGCGGCGAGGGAATCTGTTTTATAACATGTAGTGAAAGTGATAATTATGATTAACTTCCAGATTGAGATTGCAGACTAAATAATTGTATGCCCTTCCATAATAATTAGGGGTATAGAATGAAAGGGTTTGCTGAGAGTCACACAAAAAAGGGTTGTTTTTTAATATTTTCTATTTTTATATACCTTTAAATAAAATTGTAATAGAAGTGCTCTGCATATTACCAGCCCGTGTATCATCAGAACAAAGCCTGCTCAGGCTCAGTGAGCTCAGTCCGTTCTACCGTCGCTATGTTCCACGCACCGCGGATGTAAACCAAGGATTGTACCAGCATCATCCACTGAAGCTTTGAATCGTCTCAGTTGAGATAAATTCTACTGTTTATTGTTTGTGAGATTTTAGCTGAAGCTGAAATAGTATTACCCAGTTACTGGGTTGTAGAGGTCAGATAGGCAATCGCTCCATATGAAATACTGCCGAAAGACGTCTACTGCTGGAAATAGGCCTCCCCCAAGCGTTGCCACAGCAACCGGTCCTGTGCGTCTCGCATCCATCGGCTACCCGCGAACCTCATCAGGTCTTCGGTCCACTTTGTAGATGGCCCTCCAAGGCTGCATTTTCCGGTACGCGGTCGCCACTCCAGAAGCTGCACGAGCTGCGCGCTGCATCTGGTTAGGCTTAAATCTGACGCTAACATAGTTGAGAAAAGGCTAGGCAGGTTTGCGGCATCAGTGCCGCCATATGAAAAACTAAGAAGTAAAATTTGTACTGCAACAAAAAGGACCGCAACGCCATCTATCCTGTCAGCGACGAACTACCTACGAATCCTGCGTCGCGCAAGCAAAGTTCTCCGTGCGATTTGAACATATACAACAGTCCAAATATCAACTATCGGGCAGTTGCCCACCAGACACATCAACCGTATAGTCGGAGGATCCTCCCCTTTTCAGTAGAGGTTTGCGGGACTTTACTCTCTGTTCCGCATATCCCTCTATAGGTTGATTGAATGTTTGGAGCTGCTTAGTATGCTCAGCCCCAGGTATTGATATAAGTATGCTGGTACAGTACCTATGCTGGTCATTTACCTAATTTATTAAAACGCGTACCACAACTACGTAGAAATGGGCCAGCAATGACTCACTACTTGGTGAGGTAAAACTGTATGACTGGACACCCCTTGCCAAAACAGTACAAAATGTCGTCGAAGTCACGCTCGCTCCAGTTTTGAAAAATGGGCTTTCAGTATCACTCGTATCTTGCCAGTCAATGACGCTCCACGTTTCAGAAACGTTACATTTTAAGCTACATGAAGAATTTGTAGTCCTAGATGAACGTACCCTTTTTATTGCAACGGCGACTGGACACGTTGTTAATGACAGGGGGTCAAAGGCCATGTATAATCCCTTTGACATCGAACATTTCGCATCGAGATAAAGTTCTGATGAGAACCGATTGAATCAGAACCAATGGCTAGATACCTAGAGCTAGCCTAGAAGCTATGGAAATAAATTAAATATTTTGGAGGAATACTTTTTTTTTTACAAACGACTCTAGATGGTTTCAAATTGTATGTATTTATTTAAACTTTATGTACAAAAGTGGTTATATATAATAATGTAACAAGGCATTCTCTACCAGTTAACCTTTGAGTTAAAAAGACTACTTATTCTAGTATTTTGTGTGTTTTTTTTTTTTTTAAATGTTTTTTTAACGATCCTGCCCGTCCTAACAGTTAGGACGGGCAGGATCGTTAAAAAAACATTTAAAAAAAATTTTGACCATTTTGTTGAGTGACCAACTTTAAGTAACTTACGATGCACAAAGTTGGTCACTTACTGATAAACAAAAGTCCAGACTCAAGATTTGCCAACGCACTATGGAGTGCAGCATAATAGGTGTTAAGCGAACAGATCGCGTTAGGGACACCACCCTGCGCTTCATAACAAAAGTAATAGATGTTGGGGAAAAAACAGCCAGGCTAAAGTGGGAGTGGCCTGGCCACGTCGCACGAATGCACCCGAACAGGTGGGCAAAGGTCTTCACTCACTGGTCGCCTGAGGAAGAACGTCGTCGTCGAGGTCGACCGGTGTGACGATCTCATCATGTTAGCGGGGCAGACTTGGCCAGAGATCGCCCAAGAGAGAGAGATTTGGAAGGTGAAAGGCAGTGGGACACAAGTGCAAGCTAAAATATATATATATACTTATAAAAGTTAAATATATATATTTTACTTTTTGCTGATTAATTTTGTTAACTAAAACGTATATAGGTATGGTTAGAATAAACAATGTTGAAGCACTTTGTTTCAAAAGATGTTGTGTTTATAATGCAAGCTGGTGTTTTTGTTAAGGAGCACTCAAGGTTTTTCACAACGTGTGAATTACACTCAAAATATACCCCTCGAGACCCTACATTATTAAGAATATATTTTACGTTATTTGAAAATAGCTACATCACTTCAATAAAAATTTTCAATAATATACCAAAAGAAAAGAAATAAGGGCCTTTGAAACAATTTAAATCCAAACTAAATAAATGGCTGGTTGGTAATTGTTTTATAGTGTTAAAGAATTTACTGACAAAAAGGTAACAGACAAATATGGTTACTGATTACTTTAATTATTCCTACCTACTTAAATTGGTTTATCACATAGTTAAAATTTCAAATTAGTACCTACTATACCATATTTCGATGGCAGCAAAGTAGAAACGGACATCTACAAAATCGCAACTTTACAGGAGAGCAGATTTAGTTTAAAAGAGTGGTTATTTTGAGAGTTATGGACCGATTAACCTGAAATTTTCTATGATGCTTTAAAATAACCTTCTTTATGAATTGTGCTATAGGTTTTATCGCTATATCGTTGTTTTACTGAAATAATGTAGATGTCTTTTTTACTCTGAAAAAACTTTGACGTAGAAGAAGACATCTGCCTGATAACCGTTTATACGTTGTAATAAGAAAGTGCCCATTTTATTTAAAATATCTAATAAAGTAAGATGATAATCTCCGGTAATACATTTAAGGATATTTAAAAACATCTTCTAAGCATTATTTCATTTTCTGCAATTAATTCATTTTCTGAGTCAAACTCAATCAAACTCAATGTACATAGTAAGTAGTATATTAATTAACGAAAAATATCTATGAATCTTCTTATAAAATCAATAAATCATACATTCATAGATTGAGACTTATACAAAAAGTCCGACGTATAAACGAACAAGTGGCAGATGTCCGTGTTTACGTCGTTTCATTCATCTGTCAAAGCTCCGAAGTAAAGGCGGACAAATTCAAATGTCCGTTTCTACTGCGATGTTTTTTAAAAATCCAGTGTAGATGTCTTCATTTACGTGTCAAATTTTCTTTATTATTTTGAATTTTGAAAAAAAATTAATACAGACTTGTAGATAGGATTAATATAAGCTCATTTTTGTAAAAAAAGCATTTTCGAAAAAATGTAGATGTCCGTTTCTACTTTGCTGCCATCGATTTAGTGTAAGCATATAGATGTACCCGAGAGACTTGCCAGTGTAATTGAAATTGAATTCATAAAATAACTGAATTATTGATTGTATCACAAAATATTAGTTTTATAAATACATAACATTCGTTATTTTTGAGAATAATTTCTCAAATATTTGTATGCCAGTAAATGGCAAAACATGTTAGATCATGTTTCTAAAAATAAGACCTTAAATGTACCATATTTTAAATGCAAATCAAATATTCTTATTCTTATTCTGAGAACACTGGAATTGGATTTTATAGTTTCAAAGTTGTTTAAATGTTACTGACACAAGTTTAATTATGCTTGGTATTAGATATTAAAGGTTACCTGTTTTACTTCCTGCCAATAATTATCGAGAACTTTAGGTACGTAAGTCTTGTTATCTGGTTATTCTTGTAGCAAATTTTACTTTTAATATCTTCAAATTGAACATAGTAGTTCTCCCATACATAAATCAAAAAATCAAAATCAAAAGTCATCTTATTCAAATTAGGCTGAGTGCCAGCACTTTTTGAACGTCAAAGTTCTACATAAAGACAGTCCGCGAAAACGCCCGCCCGTCACCACTTCCTAGTGTTTTTTTTGCTGGGAAGAAGAAGTGGCGCAACAAACTTCCCAGCATAGATGTATGTCACGGTCATTTCTACAACTGCAAATATAAGTTTGTAATTGAATTTATTTTTGTGATAAACCTAAAAAAATAATCAATTTTCAGACTTTTTCCATTACTTGTGCTGTTCTAGGTCAACGGGAAGTACCCCATAATTTTTGTTTTACTAGCCAGTACCAAAATATGTCACAAAAATGATGCATAAATAGCTGTATCTTTTTATTTCGAGAACTGGGTCGGGAACATACCTATAGTACGGTATTCCGATTCCACAAGATTGTATTTAAAAGCAAGTTGCTGGTGGATAATCCTGGCTACAAGGTTGTGCCTGTGCAAATAGTCTCCGTTAGCCAGACTAGAACAACCGGAAATAATGTGGCGGATGGATTCCCCGGGCCGGTGACATACCCGACAGTTGTTGTTCGTCATCATAACTTCGTCCATAATAGCACAGACAAAACCTTCAGTTCCTCCGAAGAGGTCACCAAAACGCAGCCTGACTACGGACGCTAAAAAGTTGACATCGGGCTCATGTAGGACCCGGTAAAAGCGTCCGTGAAGCTCCTTGCTCTGCTATACCTCCCTATGGTCATTAGTATCTAATTAAATACCACAGGTTTGCTCCAGTTCTCGTTAGAAAATGAGAGCGCAGTAAGGCCTTCGTCCACTGCTACCACATCCCCACATCCCACCCACGTCGGCCTCTAGGAAGAACTCCCTAAAGCTGCATATCTCGCGGTTGTGCAGAGTCTTAGCATTTAAGAAGCCACGACCCCCGCACTTCCGCGGGACATACAGCCTCATCACCGATGACCGTGGGTGATGCATCCGATTTGCGGTAAGCAGTGAGCGTACCCTCCTATCCAGGGCGTCTAGTTCCGTCTGAGTTCATTTGAGTATGCCGAAAGAGTACATCAATACCCAACCGTTAATGGCGCGCACCTTGTTACCGCCTAATAAAAGACTATTTAGTACTTTGTTCAACGATTGTTTCACGACATTAGCATTGATGCCCAACGCTTCCGACATACCCAAATACTTGTAAGTTTTGGTTGAGCTGAGGGATCTAAGGTGTATGGAATTCGAGAGTTGGGTTCCCACGAATTCCATAATCTCCCCTCGTTTCACATGCATGACCGCACATTTGTCCACACCAAATTCTATACTGATGGCGCTACTGAAGGTTTCTGTTACCTTTATCAGTTACAAGTTGTTGGGGGCAAAGAGTTTCAAGTCAACCATGAGAGGAGGTGAGATATGACCTGATTATTAATATTTGTTTGAGTCAAGTGTCGTCCCCCCCCCTCTGACAGCTAATCGGTTATTTTTGGAGACGTGAAAAAATTCACAGTTGTAACAAACCAAGTGCATTTGTAAATTTGGAATGTAATAATAGTTAAGTACTTTTGACTATTTTTCTGGCATGGTTTAGGAGACGGGTAACTACGGAACCCTACACTGTGCGTGGTCCGACCGGTTTTGATACATGTTATTTTAACAGTAAATACTTGTAATAGTATTTCCTGTAATCTTTAGATAAAGAACTATTTATCTGCATTATTTTCAAAATTGTAAGCTAAGCAGTTTCGGAGATAATGCGCACAGCAAAGGAGTGGAACTCTCTGCCTGCGTCTGTGTTTCCGAACACATACAACCCTAATCTCTTCAAAATTAGAGTGAACACGCTTCTTCTGGGTAAGCTCGCTCTATCGTCGACTTTGTCTCTGTCATCTATGACCTAGACTAGAGTCAAGAGCAAACCCATATTAAATAAAAAAACAAAAAAAAAAAGATAAGGGAGGGAGACGGGGCCCGCTAGTGCCAGTATCTGCCAGGGTTGCAGAATTTGTTCGAAAGAGTTGCCGCGGCCCTGGAATGCGTAAAGAGGAACACGGATGGGTTTTGGTCAGTAAATAAAAGTCTACACTCCCTTCTGCTCCGGGCGTAAGGAGTCATTCGATGATTTCCCATTCTTAAAAAAACAGGAGGAGACTAATTCTTTGTCGCTTAATTTCTGAAGTAGCTATCTAACCTAACCTTTTTTTCTTTTTTTGATGTCGAGGGGAAATCATCATGGAAATCCTCCACCCTGGGGCGGGTGGAGGGGTCTGTCAGACTCTTACTGACTAAAACCACCCCGGTGTTCCATCTCCCACCTACGCCGGGGATCGCGGGAACGTATGCGACTTCCGCAATCCCCGACTGGTGCCCGCCACTGCGGACCATCTAACCTAACCAATTACTATCATTTTATGAAAAAAAAAATATATTACTCACAATAAGATCTTCCATTTGACATGCCACACGGTACATTTTTTTTTTTTGTAATTTTCTTGTTTTGCTCAAAATTTCTTTATCTTTACGTAACGTAACGCGTCCGTGTTTGGGTCACAGAATATGCGTACCAAATTTCAACAGAATTGGTCGAGAAGATTCGGAGAAAATTGGCTGTTACAGACGGACAGACAGACAGATAACCGAGTGATCCTTTAAGCGTTCCGTTTCTTACGGATGCAGATGTTCGGAACCCTAAAAATAGTTTATTTAAATGTAGAATTGCATGTCATTACTGCTTGTTCAAAAAATACCTAAATAGTAATCACCTTACTACAACAAACTTTATCATTGTTTTCGCTCACTTGTTTACTATTACTATAAATGTAAATAATTGAACGGAAACAATGAGCCTATTAACGTCACTAGCAATATTCTGCTAGTGATGTTAATAGACTTATGTCGATCCCGGAATAGTGTAAGTAATTATTGGATGTTCTCTCTTATTGAAATTGTACCATATTTTTATTTCATCGTACACACATCGATAAGCTCACACGTTTTTCCCATTAATTATTTTATTATAGCATCGATGGATTTCGATAGTATCTTGGATTCCTACCAATCTTTTTTGTTTTATTTGGGATCTGCATAATTTCATGGCACATAACAACTTCTTTCTTTTAACACATAATTATTGTGTTTGGGCCACGAACACCATCCATTCTTTTGGTTCATTATCTGCAAAGGTATTTTTATTTCCAAATAATTATGTAAACTTTGACTTTGACTTTGACAAATTTTCAGCGTGTAAAAGCGATAGGTCCCATCACTAATCCTACTTTCCAACTCCTCATATTTAATTTACGTCAGCGTCTGAAATTCTAAAGGTCACATTTGACAATAGCTTGGTTAAATCTTAAATATTTGGAGCCCGATGATACAATAGGGTGCTTTTAACTATGAACTAACGAGAACTGGGGAACAATGGCCTATGTATGACGATAGAATACATCCCGTTACATAACTTTAAGATTGAACTTTACTAAACTATGTAGAACTGACGTAGTTACTCTCTCCCCCTCTCTCTCTCTCTCTCGCATAGGCACGATGTTTTTGTTAAAGTAAAATTCTATCATTGATAAGGATAGTTTTTTTTTTTTGTGGTCTTTTTCGCTAAGCGATAACGTCGCCCTGTAACATCAACATAATCACTTACTAACTACATATAAGGATTATTAAAACTCATAAATTATGTATTTTTTTATTGCAGTAAACCTTTACGTATAACTTTAAAATTAAAATATATCTTCATCTATATTAATAAAAATGAATTGCTAAATATGTTGCTGAGCGCAAAACTCGAGAACGGCTGGACCAATTTCGCTAATTCTTTTTTTGTTGTGTTTGTTATTTTTAGCAGAAGGTTCTTATGAAAGAAAATTTAAAAAAAATATTTACATTGCGTTGCAGAGAGAACAGACCCCTGAGGAATGGCATTAATAGCCATGAGGTCAGAGAAGCAGCCGTCAACGACTACTCGGATCGACCGTTCACTAAGGAAGTCTGATATCCAGCTACAAAAATCAGCTGGGATGCCATAAGCAGGAAGCTTGCTGAGTAGACTTGCGTGCCACACCCTATCAAAGGCCTTCGAGATATCGAGCGATACAGCAAGTGCTTCGCCGTGTTTCTCGATGGCTTCGCCCCAACAGTGCGTGACATACACAAGAAGATCGCCAGTTGACCGTCCCCGGCGAAAGCCATATTGACGGTCACTGAGGTTCATCATTGTCTTCAAGGTAGGTCAGCAAGTTACTGTTCAGTACCCTTT
Source organism: Mamestra configurata (assembly GCA_002192655.3). Lineage (NCBI taxonomy): Eukaryota > Metazoa > Arthropoda > Insecta > Lepidoptera > Noctuidae > Mamestra > Mamestra configurata. The sequence continues at coordinate 62,065 of NDFZ01004837.1, forward strand.
CCATAACCTTGCACAGATGGAGGTAATGGCGATCGGTCGATAATGAGCAGGGTCTGCACGGTCGCCCTTTTTTGGCACAGGTTGTACATTCGCAAGCTTCCAGGATTTTGGCACCGTTCTTTTTTCAAGAGAGAGGCGGAACAAGCGTGTCAACACAGGAGACAGTTCAGGCGCACATTGCCTCAAAACTCTCGCTGAAATGCCGTCAGGCCCGCTGGCCTTGTTCACGTCTAGACTGCACAATACTCTTCGTACCTCTTTCATGTGAACTGCGATCTCCGACATCGAAGAGTCACAGTAACGAGGTACAGTTAGTGGTTGCTTGGAGCCAGCGTCCAGACGTGAATTACTAGCAAAGAGAGATGCAAATAAATTTGCTTTCTCACTTGCAGAGTGGGCCAGCGACCCATCAGGTTTCAGCATGGTAAACATATACATCAAGTTAGAGTAAGTGTCCAAGTTGCACTGGACTGTAAGCTACAGAATTTTGGTCAGCGATGGATAAAATTAATACGCGACTGATACTTCTTTCTCAACTTACTGTAGAAGAAGCTGTATTAAATGTCCTGAACAACTTTAATGTTGTTTATTTAGTACTACTGCATGAAGGGATAACCGTTTAATTTTGTTTTTATAAAAGTGTCCGTAAATAGTTATTTTCTTAGATTGCATTAGAGAGATTTGTTCTACAGCTATATTGTCCACACAACAATTTTTACGATAAATGTCGTCGCCTCAATGCTGCATTGTACACTGATGAGTATTTTTTTCTAGTCTCAAATAATTCGGTATGTCATGCAAACATTCTCAAAATTAACATCTATTTAAATTTCATAATAATGCATGAGAAGCAGCGACTAACCTTTGTCCCATCCTTATTTTGCTGGCTCGTCAAAGTTATCACAATGACAAATATTATAGTTCTCTAAACTATTTATATCGTTGACTAACAAAATACATGACCGAAAAGAAAATATCAAATATTATTCTTTATTTTGAATACACAGAACCATTTAAGAAATTTTGCCGACGAAAAGTATGCAATGAAATCTGCATCTACCTAGGTCGTCACAGATGGTACGTGGTCGACTAAATGGAATCGTATACGAAACTCAGCCATGGCTTAATGTTTTGATAAAGGTTCCGTAGCTACTATTGATGCATGGAAAAAAACCTTTGAAGGCTATCAGTGTTCTTCTTGTACCCTCGTTCCAGAAGGCCATAACTTGCACTTTGGCTATACTTAATGATCTCTTGGATTGTAATCCAATAAACGATCTGTATGCGGATGAACGGACGAAGATTTTATTGGCATGTCAGGAGTGTACTGTGAGAGAGATTCATGAAAGTGTTTTTTTTTATTCTTTGTTTTTTTTTAATATCGTTTTCTTTTTGTATAATTATGCTTAGTAGTTTTTTAGAACATGTTTTGTGTTTTATTCTTTCTTTTTAGTAACTGTAATTGGTTTTCAACCATTATAATATTAAATCAAATAATAAATTGTATAAAGGGATTAAAGAATGGTGTTTAGACCAATGATGTATTTACTATCTAGACATTGTATATGTCACCGGAAAATTGCAGACTCCGTAAAATTGTAATAAATCTTTTTTTAGATTATAATTTCTCGATATATTATGAAAATAACGTTTTTTATACAATAACGCCCTTCCCAATTCAATAGTTTCCAATATATCCGTGTCTTATTATGAAAAAATTGTTTACAATTTCACGCGATATTTTACAATCTTACAGCGTTTGCAATTTTCCGGTGACATATATACGCGTCATGCACCAACATCGCAGCTCGAAAGAACTATTGGTACTGATTGGGGGCAAACCTTTTTTTTATGTTACCATTTATATTGACAGATTAATATGAAAAAAAAAAAAAATGTTTTGCGCCAACCTCAAGTTAAGTGGCTGCACCTCAGTCCTCATGACAGTTTTGTTCCATTCACTGCTAGAATAGGTCTTCTCCTTTTTGTACTTTCTTAGAAAAATATATTCGTTTCTGTAGTGTCGTTTGTAATTGTGTTGATGTGAGCTCCATTTATTTCACACTAGTTTCTGCCGGCGGCTTTGTCCGCGTGAATGTTGGAAATTACGCCAAAGGAACATACTCCCGATACATAAAGTATCATAATGTATTATTTCAAACTATCCCTCTGTGCCAAATTTCATCAAGATCCGTTCAGCTGTTCCGACGTGATTGAGTAACAAACTTTCATTCATCAAAACTTTCGCATTTATATTAATAAAAACAGTATTATCGGCGCAACTACAATAGTTTGTCATTACAAGTATTCAAATAATTAAGAATTTAAAAAATTATAATTTGATTGCCCAAACATTTATAAATTGATTGACTTTAAGTTAATTACGATGTAAAATAGTATTTAACTATTCCTGTTATTTTAATTTAAATGTTTCAATACTTAACCTAAAAACTTACACGTGCACGTGGTAGGGGCGAACCCTATAAATACGGCCACACTGTCGACGTTTGGGCATTCTTAAATTCACCCCTTAATAATAATTCTAGTTCAGTCCAGCCCGTCCCTAGCTGTCCTCCCCCAGCGTCGCCCTAAGCCGATGCCCGTACCCCACAGAGGGTGCCCTTAGTGTGTAGTCGCTTAGTTTGTAAGTTTTTATAAGCCCTGGCTGGAGACTTTAAAATTATATGAAGGCCACCACAGGCAAGCCCGGTTAAGCAGTCGACAACCTTATAGGTTGAACTGCGAAACGCCACTCACAAAAAAAAGGCGTTCGGGCATTCAAGCTTGAGCCGCCGGACAGTACGGACCTTTCTGTGACGTCGTTACGCTATTCGTTGAATAAACGTAGTTTGAAACAAGTTGTGAAGTTTTCTTTTGAAAAACCAAAACTAAGTGAAAATGACATTTGATGACACACTTTTTAAAAACACCACGGAGCTTCTTTCTCCGTTATCAGAATTGGGATTCCAAGAAGGCCCATACCTAAACTGCTTCCTCATCTACTCGTTCACCACCTAATCAACCGGAACCATTCATCACCCAGCAGAGGGAGCCTGTGTTGGTCACAATACACCATTGGAAGCTGTTCTGCAATTAAGGCCGCGTATCCTCCTCATGAATGAAGATGAGCGGGGACGACCACAATTCCTGATGCAAATGATGTAAAAGATGTCGGAGCGCTTATGTGCTCCACCTACCGAAGCAAAAATAAGGATCAAGGTAGTCTATTTACCATCATTCGATCCGGACACCCACGTCGGAGTACAAGAATGGTGCCAGCATATCGATCAAGCGATTGAAGCGTACCAGCTGGATAATTTCGATATCCGCATGAAAGTCTGCAGCCTGATAAAGGGGCATGCAAAAATGTGGATTGATGATTGGATGGTGACTACTACTACGTGGGAAGAGCCACGTTCGAACCTGAACGATACTCCCGGGGCATCATCATTTTCAGGGAACATGTTTACAACTCGACAAAAGACATCGCGAAGTTTTTGTCACGGGCTTGGGTCCTATGGAGGAGAGTAACCAAGATAAACTGAGAGACGAACAAGCTGTGGAGGCAGTGATTGCTCGACTATCTCAACAGACATTTTAGTGGGTTTGAATTCATGACACTAATCTGAGTGTGATAACCACATCCAGCAGGACGAAGTTAGTCCACAGAACACTCGTGAGTACGAGTTTTTCTCTCTTCAAAAACTTGGACTGCCTCAGCCCAGTGGAAAGAGAAAAGGTTCGCACCATAATCAAAAGAACTTCTCGAACATAAGATCATTCGTGAGAGAAAATCTCCCTACTCAAGCCCCATCAAATTAGTCAAGAAGAAGAATGGTGACGACCGACTTAGCGTGAGTTTTCGAGAACTTAACTCGAATACTCTGCGTGATCATTATCCACTCCCATTGATTTCCGACCAGATTGACCAGTTGGCAAATGGTCGTTTCTACACAAATCTTAATTTGTGAGACCTCCGAAGAGAAGACTGCCTTCGTCACGCCAGATGGACTATATGAATACCTCCCCATGCCGTTTGGTTTGAGCAATGCTTGTTCATTCTACCAGCGTTGCATCAACAAAGCTGTGACATTATTAATATAATTATCGAAAAATTATCGAACATTATCGCTCCTGCTGCGATACCTACAGCCACACATAACAGCACGACCGGAACAATTCGAGTTTCTTTTACGCCGACGACGCCGCGTACATAACCACGTCTCTCAACGGTAAGCACGCGGTGTTGAAAATGCAGCGCGCGCTCGACCTCCTTCCCGACCGGCTCGCCAAGTGGCGACTGTCGGTCAATGTGGGTAAGACGCAGGCGATCGTTACCGGTTCCGCGCCCCTCCAACCCCCTCTGAAGTTCCAAGGAGTCGATGTCGCGTGGTCGTCCCGGTTCCAATTCCTGGGTTTGACCATCGACTCACGATGGGGCCACACGTCCACCGGTTCGCCACGCAGGCAAGTGTCGCCCGCGCCCGCCTCAAACCAGTGCTCTCGTCCCACCTCCCGGCGCGTGTCAAATTGGGTGGTAAGGTGTAATAGCTGTACGTGCGCCCAATATTGATATTGCCGCTCCGCTTGGTTCGCCCTCAGAGGTGAGGGGAACCGGAAGAAGCTCCGCGCGCAGCAACATCTCGCGCTGCGGACAATTGTGGCTGTCCCTTACCTAGTGAGGAANGATTGAGGGCCTGGACGAGCACGTGCAGCGCCTCGCGAAGGACATGTTCGCGCGTGCCGACGCATCCGCTTGGCCGCACGTCAAGCAACTTGCGCCCTGGCACGCGCGCCCTCCTGACGCGAGGCGTCTGCCCCGCGACCTGGTCGGGGACGTAGGCGGCCCCGTCGCACCGGACATGACGCCTGAGTAGGCCGCCCCAGTCTACACGCGACCTACTCAAACATTAAACACTGCCCACCCTACTCTCACCACGGCGCGCAACTTGTTCTAAGTTAATATAGGCAAGTTGCGTTCCGTCGCACACACGCTTTTCTTTACAGGCGCTTAAACTCAAGCACCGAATATGGCACTGTGGACTCGCTAGTCGGTGCAGTTGCACTGGGCGGTAGTACTCACACTTCGAGACCACCCACACACACATTTGACGGCCCTACGGTCCGGACCGTGACCGGCTAGCTCTGGAAACGGGACGGACGGGGGCCACATACTTACTGCAGATTCGTCCCAAGCCGGCACCTTTCGTCGCTGGCCGTTCTCGCTGGGCTTCCCCCAGGTTACTGGGGGTGTCACTCGGTGGGGACTGACCGCCGAAGGTGTCGTGAAGAAGCGACACGGAGCTATCTCTTGTCGCTGCGGCGCGCCTGCAGTCCACATGCATTTATACACACGGGTGCGAGTCGCGTTGCTATTCGTTTTCAAACAGGCGCGCACCCGAAGGAGCTCCGCATCATTTTTTTTTTTTTTTTTTTTTTTTTTTTTTTTTTTTTTTTTTTTTTTTTTTTTTTTTTTTTTTTTTTTTTTTTTTTTTTTTTTTTTTTTTTTTTTTTTTTTTTTTTTTTTTTTTTTTTTTTTTTTTTTTTTTTTTTTTTTTTTTTTTTTTTTTTTTTTTTTTTTTTTTTTTTTTTTTTTTTTTTTTTTTTTTTTTTTTTTTTTTTTTTTTTTTTTTTTTTTTTTTTTTTTTTTTTTTTTTTTTTTTTTTTTTTTTTTTTTTTTTTTTTTTTTTTTTTTTTTTTTTTTTTTTTTTTTTTTTTTTTTTTTTTTTTTTTTTTTTTTTTTTTTTTTTNTTTTTTTTGGTCTCGGGGGGAAATCCTCATGGAAATCCTCCACCCTGGGGCGGGTGGAGGGGTCTGTCAGACTCTTACTGACTAAAACCACCCCGGTGTTCCATCTCCCACCTACGCCGGGGATCGCGGGAACGTATGCGACATCCGCAATCCCCGGCTGAGCTCCGCATCATTACGGCAACCTAAAGACGGGCCCGTATCTACGGGCCGAGGGGTGCCTCCGCGGGCAGGGGGCCTAGCCCTGTGATCACTCGCCACGTCCCCGGACGGGGACGTAGCGACTTACACCGTTCGGGCATTCAAGCTTGAGCCGCCGGAAAGAACGGACCTTTCTGTGACGTCGTTACGCGGTTAGTTGAATAAACGAAGTTTGAAACAAGTTGTGAAGTTTTCTATTGAAAAACCAAAAATAAGTGATCATGATGACATTTGTGACGTCAGCTATGATGACGTCACACTTTTTAAAAACACCACGGAGGTTCTTTCTCCGTTATATATTATAGTTTGGAAGTATGACTGAGAGAAAAAAAAAAAAAACCCAATCCTGCATTTCATTATGTAAGTCGGTGTAGACATTTCGGTTTAGCTTGTCAATAGAAGTTATTGACTTCCACCTTCGATCATTGACGTTCTTAATTAAAAAAAAAACGGAAATAAAACATCAAGCGGTCCAGAAACGAAGGCATTGTGAGCCTAAACAATTTCAACAGTTGACATGCCAAAATAACACATCTATCACACTAATATTATAAAGGCGAAAGTGTGTGTGTATATTTTTTACTTCTTCACGCGCAAACGGCTGGACCAAATTTGATAAAATTTGGTATGCAGGAAGCAGACACCTTGGATACATAGTCTACTTTTTATTGATATACTAAAATCGTGGGTAACACCGCGGGGCTCAGCTAGAAAAAAATAATTACTTTAAACAAATAACATGGTGAAGAAACCGTCAACAGTATCAACCTATCTATCTTATCGTTCACTTATCTAAAGACAATATTTCACTGAGAGCTTAAAAAGTAGCCACACCACTATGTGTGCAGAGGGACGGATAATATAGAAATATTACGATAGTACTCTTACGTACTTAATCACTATCTAGAAAGATGTTGGAAAAGGTTTTAAAGTAGAAAAGAAAACAATAATATGTATTCATTAACAGTTTATTTTGTGAATGTTCGTTTGTGTAATATTTAAATACAATATAAAATTGATACAGTTCCAATGATAACACTTATTAACACACAATATACAAACTTAAACATTTACAGGTAATCTTCATTTCTCGTATCGAGAAGAACCATGGGTAACTCTTCTTAAATAAAGATAACTTCTTAGTTAGTAAGGAGTAAACGCGTTAAGCATCCAATGACCCAATGTTAACATATTGTCATATGACGACACAGTTCACGGCTAAAGGAACATGTTCAGCTGTATCAAGTCGGTTAGCAAACTGAATTAAAATGATCGAACCATTACTGCTTAAGCGTTCGACTATGAACTTTCGCGGTAGCGCATCAAATTCTAGGGACTAGTTGAAGCTTCTTGCTATATATTTTATGCATATAAGCGTTTCGCGCAATCAAATTGGTGACAAAGAAAGAGAAACAGCTAAGGAACAAACTAATGCTAAGTGGTTCAGTTCGCAAAACTGAGAAGCGCAAGGGACGATGTTGTAATAGTGTCAGCAGGTCCTGCAATCCGCTGCGAACTCGCTCATCTAAAAGGAACAAATACTGGTCAAGATACAAGTCATTGCGCTTGCTAAATCAAAGATATCTCAATAGTAGAGGGTCTCAAGTAAAATCGACCTTCACCCACTTGCTTACCGGATGGAAATTTTATTTTATCAAATAAAATATGTTTCTGAACATTTACCAATAGGTTAACCGACAAAAATATGATCATATAAGTAATTATAAAAAGATTTAAAAATAATATTATATAAATTCCAGTGACTTGCTTGCCAAACTAACGAAATTCCAATAGACAGCTTACAACATACAGAATATGTTGTAAGCAGTATTTTTCGTTTCTATAACTGCTTGCTGTGTAAAAATAGGTAAGTCGTTCAAGTAGTAGATAGTAGTTGCATTCTATATGCATACCACTTGAAAAATATATCAAAATTAAGGCAAGTTTATTGTAAATACAGTAGAATAGTCAGAGAATTTTTAAGGTATTTTTTTCTCTATAAATCAAGGTTAAATTTCTATCAACAAATAATAAGAGTGTCAAAATTTTAATATATTCTGTACAGACAAGCGCTCTTACGTCAGTCGCTTACATTTCGTCTTTTCCACAATCGCTAAAACAAAAAGTATTTTCCTTTTTCCAGAATCCACATTTAAACATGAAAAGCGACAAGGCTGCCTTTAGTCAAAGTCATTTATTCAAATTAGGCTGAGTGCCAGCACTTTTTGAACGTCAAAGTTCTACATAAAGACAGTCCCCCAAAACACCCGCCCGTCACCACTTCCTAGTGTTTTAGCTGGGAAGAAGTGGCGCAACAAACTCCCCAGCAACACATCGGTCTGTTAAGTTATAAAAACTTGAATTAATACAGCAGTATGCAAAGTTTTCAAAACATGACACAGAAAATTATGTGTCTAATATGTAAATCAAGTTTTATGAAATTTATTGACACTTGTTAGCTAGCACACTCCATTATGCCATCAAAAAAAACAAACAAACTCAAGCATTAACAGGTAAATCAAACTAATTAAGCCTTCAGGCATAAATGGTGTGCCCGCTTAAAAAAGTAAATAGAAGACCTGTGTCCTAGCACCATGCACTGGTAACATTATTCGCCGATTATGCCTTCTTCCAAGTAATATAAATTGCATCTAGTCTATTGCCACGTACCTCGTTTAAGAAACTCTACTAATTACTATACTAATTTATATAAATAAAGTCCTTACTCTTGCAAAGTATAGTTTTCTCAATACATATAACTTTGATATCACTTATGTTATCAGCAGTCAAATCCAACACTATGGCACCGACAACGAAATATAAGGTCGGTTGTCCCACAACAAACGCTACCCGGTTAATCCATTCTACTGCGTTTGTGCCCTAGAAGAATTATAAATGCTTGTAGGTATTAGCTGGAAGCGATCTGACACGCCCTTCCACTCCATCCAGAGCGGAAGAAGTAATTTGATGATTTCCGATCATTACAATTTAGTATTATCATCTTTTTTTTCTTTTTTATGTAAACCTTTATGTACATGTTATGGTCTCCTGCAAGGTGCACACTTAACTGAACCACCTGCGTGAACAATAAATATATAAAGACAAGTGTACCTGCAACTTTGCAGATTATTGATAGGATGTGAGGGATCTATTCTTCATTGTGTGACATATCAGAGACTTTACACACTAAACTATCAATATTAAGTAAGTAAAGATCAAAACTACTGAAAATGATAGTAATTAACTAAACGTTACTTGCAAAGTTTTTGAAAAATAGTAGTCTTTCAGATGTCTCGTGCATTGTTTTGGCTATAGCACAAAGTAAACTCACCAAAGTCTAAAAAATAAATGTTTCTTACAGAAAATAGGTTATCTAAGTATTATCAAATAAAAATTCAGCTTTATACGTACCAAACCTTTCAATTGTCGTCCAAGTTTCCTGAAACTTTCGACAAGCGTCTCATACGTATGTATTAACTTAATAACAGCAGATCTATTCCGAAGCGAATCATTAAAATCGGTGTTCTCTACCACCATCTTGAAAACTTTAGTACGATAATACAGTAAACCAAAGCACATAACCATAGCTAACCTCCCCATATCGTTAACAAAAAATACGAAAGACAAAATATACAATTCAATCAACTCAAATCTGATAAAGGATCCCGGACTGAAATGGTTTAATATTATCGCTAAACTAAAAAATCTGTATCCAATTGCGAAAGAAATTATCAACAAACAAAAGATTTGTAATTTTTGGTATTTTTTCTTTGCACCCAGACAACCATCAACTGTATGTAGATATTTAAAATATATATTCAAGTAATCATCTTTATATGGTACTAAGATGTTAATTAAATATTCTACGAAGGTCAAACATTGGTGCAACGAATATCCAGTGTATAATTCGAGGAGTATATACAACAGGCTGGCGGATAAAAGTATAACGATGGGGTACAATTTTGTAAATAGTCGCATGAAGTAGAATGAGGATTGAAAATTTTGACTGATGCCAAGGATAAAACGATAGTACATTATAGGTTTTATGTCCTTTATTTTTCAGCCAATGTTATCATTGACTAAACTCAAACTGCTGCACACATATTAAAAACTGAACAGTGTAGTGTTAAAAACGATTATACGACTATAAAACCCTCTTTTGTTTCATTACATCTACAGTGCTTGAAAATCGATATCGTGAGTCTATTTTGGTTTAATTTATTAAACTTTACACTGTATTGTCGTATCGCAGTATTAAATTCTCACCCGGTCTTTTTATTGTATTAAAGCAACAAGCACTATCATTGAATTTTTGTTTTATATGTAGGGTCCCGTTGGCCTTTGGGTACGGAACCTTAAAATTTTTACTTACATGTATGCCTCGTCAAGTCGTCACATCGCTGGTAATAATTGAACCCTGTTGTACCATCATAGTGACATCACGCGTGTTTTCAACGCACTGTATCGTTTTATTTTTTTGTTTACGTGAAAAAAATAAAAATTAAATTATGTCCAAAACTTTTTGGAAATCTTTCTGACCGCCTAATTAGATTTTTTCGGCAAATTAATGGCCTATTGCGCTGTTAAGCCAACGACACGTTTTCCTAATTACTGAACTCATTTTGATTAAACTTGCACTGTTCCCTAAGTTAGACTATAGGTACTTGACAATATGTAAATTTTATATTTTAAATACTAATCCAACTATATACACTTAAAATAAAATCTCCTAACTAAAATATGGCGTCAAGAAATTCATCCGCATCGCTGTCAACTGGAAGTGAGCCCTTAAGACTGGCAGTATTGCCACGTTGTATAGCAATGCTTATCCTCTGTCCGAGGAAAAACTAGCCCTTGGGTCACGCGAAGTGTCAACTAAGCGTTTAGCAAGATCTTTAAATAACGCATGAGCACTCGGGCTAGGAGTTTCAACCCCAAATATATAATTTCCAACTACGTTTTAATATATCCGCCGCTTGAGGTTTGCCACAGCCGCAGCGGCAGCACCAGCGCAGCACGATGAGCTAGGAAAATGGGATGGCGCAAGAGTATCGATACAAGTAGCGTCCCACACTAAAGGCCTGTCCATCTTCCATGGGAATAACGACATACCGTCCGGTTGCTTGCCATCGTCGCGTGCCAGGCCATTGGGTTCTAAGAGGGCTGGTACGCCGATGGCGACAAGAGCGCGTCGGATAATGTCGTTGGTGTTTGCGTGCCGTGTTATGCGACCCGCACTTCGACTGCATGACAGGCCTCCGAGGCTGTTGACAGCTTCGCCGCAGTGACAGCGATGAGGAGAACAAAAGGTTTGCGCCTAAGCGAAGGGAAGCAGCGAGGCGGAAAGTGGTATCGTCGAACAAGGTGCCTATGTTCGATGACGGTGCGTGAAGCCAGCGGCCCGACTCCCCACAGCCAGCAGGCGCGCACACTCTGCAGAAGTAGCAGAAGTGGCAATTAGGTTCTTCTGAGCTTCTCTGCAGAGCGGTTCGTCCCACCGTCTCTGGTATGAAGGGTTGTTGGATGGATTATCATTCCGGCAAACGAATCTCCAGGCATTCACAGCCTCGGCAAAGCACGACACATCAAAATCAATCAGTAGCAAGCCAGGATATTCCTGATTAATTTATCTGTGCCGTGAATCGAGGATATAGAAGCCGGTAAACTAATACTGGTAATTATGCGGATACCGAGCCTTCCACATGGATGGGAAGCGTAGCTTGAGCCCAAGCTCGGTCGTCCATGGCCACATTAAAAACTGAAGAAAGTGTATGCTTGATAATTTGGTCCATTTGATCTACAAAAAACTATACTCAGTCTTTATTAAAAATAAGTATTGCAATCCGTCTTGTATTTTTTGAGATATGCACGGACAAACATACAAACTTACAAATAAACATACATACACCTTTGAAACAAGTACAGTGAGAGCCTCTTCGCGTGCGTTGGTTCATAAATAGTGATGTTAGTAGAAAATTTACTGTTACTACTATTGGACTCAGATTTGGACATGCTCCATAAATTTACTTTCATGATGAAGAAAATCGATTCACCCAATTGTGAGGAACGTGGAGTTCCCTGAATTAAGTAAGGTCCCTGAATTTGAACAGAAGTGATGTAGGCATGTTCCATACAATCCTTTTTTTTTATCTCGTGGGAAAATCCTCCTGGATGTCCTCCGCCCTGGGGCGGGCGGAGGGGTCTGTCAGACTCTTACTGACTCCAACCACTCCGGTGTTCCATCTCCCACCTACGCCGAGGACCGCGGGAACATATGCGACTTCCGTAATCCCCGGCTGGTGGCGCCTCTGCGGGCCACCTCGCGTGAGCGGGGAGTGAGGTGTTTGACTTCCCCCACTATGTCAAAGAGGGGCGCACGGGAACACCACGTGCCGCCACCTCGGGTCCGGATAAATGAGGGCCGACGGACATCCCCAAGTCCGCCGCCCCTGGACCCAGTTAGGGGGGCCGGAAGAGGGCAGCGTATGCCCTCCTCCGACGCCCGATGCGCCTGCTGCGGGCCGGGAGAGCGGTCGAGTTCCCTCTCCCTTTCCGCAGCCTCCTTTTGCGCGATAACTGTTTCACAGAAGGAGACCACCGCGTCCCAGGACTCCTCGCCGCCGACCATAAAACGGACTACGGCCGGCAGCGAGAGGTCTCTGCCTACCACAGAGATGAGGGCACGGCGCGGCTCCACCCAAGTGGCACACTCTGCCAGCGTATGCCGCGCCGTGTCCTCCCGACAGTCGACGCAGTGGTGATACCGAGCGTCCGGCTCTCTGCCTATGCGACACAAGAAACATACTGGACTGCTATCTGCTAGCCATAGGTCGAGCAACGGCCTGATGTTCCATACAATCCTTTTTTTTTTATGTCGGAGGGAAATCCTCATGCAAAACCTCCACCCTGGGGCGGGTGGAAATATTTGTCAGACTCTTACTGACTAAAACCACCCCGGTGTTCCATCTCACACCAACGCCCGACAACAGATGCGACTTCCGTAATCCCCGGCTGTTCCATACAATACTATCCCAACCAAATGGCGACGATGCGAAGGGTTTGTTCAAATTCATGGCCCAGATCTTATGATATAAAATTGTTAAGGTTACGATGGGAAAAAAAGACAGTGTGATGATATTTATTCAGTGACAAAGGAAGATTCTATAGCCATTGTCGTGGAGCATGAAGCAGATAAGTAACTAGACAAGGTTGACCGATCACCTGGTGATGATTTTGAAAATACTCTGAAAGCAAGAAGCGTAAGTTCGACCGTTACAACGATGCTTTCTAGGAGTAGAGTGTCATCTTCTGCTAATCAAGTGATAATGGTGGTCTGATCTGTGTATGATTTTTCAGCACAAAACGTTTGACAATTCTCTATAAATCTTCGCAAGTACTGAAATGCGACTCCAAATCACTATATGGAGTTTCTCCATAAGATTCAACGTACTGTGGCTGTCGCTCTTGGCACTACATAGAGCGTCATGACCTGCCTTTGGACACTATCGTAACATGGGCAGCGTGGCTGAGCGACATGGAGGAGGATTTCGTATCACCACTCGCAGACAGGACCGGTACATCCAAAGTACTGCTCGATGGAATCGTACTATGACCGCCATGATGTTGGCTATGAGGCTCCACAGCTCTTCAGGCTTGCTGATAAGCGACCAAACAATCCGAATTCGTTTATGTGAAGTGGGTCTGCGTTCACGAAAGCCGCTGAGAGTTTCACCTAGTGTAGGGCGCACCCTGCAATTGTAGGGCCCGTTTACAATGGGCTCGCGGACACAGAAATTGGGGGAAAGAAGACTGGCGTTGTGTTTGCTTTTCCGATGAATGTTGTTTCGGTATGAGACCGGATACAAGACGTACCCTGGTTTCCTGTGGACGTCAAGAAAATTTGAAATTTTGAAATGAAATTAATATGGCGGAGAACAATAATGATTTGGGCCGGTATTTGGATCGGTGGAAGAACCGATCTCATTTGGATCAACCTCAATGCTTAAATATATGCGGATAGGATCGTTTCAGACGTGATTATCCCTTTGCGAAACCAGTTGTGTGATTCGTTTCGATTAATGCATGACAAAACACGTCCACACACGGCTAGAGTAGGCACACGCACTCTTGCCGATGCTCGCATCAACGTTCTTCCGTGGCCTGTTCAATCGCCAGACCTCACCTCAACCCAATTGAGCACGCATGGGATATGCTTCAAAGAAGAGCTCCGCCGAGTATGGATACCCACAACAACTTTTTGACTAGTAAGAAAGAACGTGGGCGGCCATACCTCAAAGTGATTTTGATGAACTGAATTTAAGCATGCCAAATCGATGTGATAATGTGATTAGTGTCAATGGTTGAAACACAGATTATATTTTTTTTTAAACTTTACATAAAAAATCCTCATTTTAGCCTTTTTTGCCATTTAATTCAAGATATTAATCCCACAATTTGCAAAAATAAATTCTTAATATTTACAAAACTTAGGGATAAGTTGGATATTTTTTATAGTTAAAAATGTACTTGATCCCTAGACACTTTTGACGTGTTTAATTAGGCACATACTTACATGCTATTTCATAAATGCACTGTTGAGGCACTCCGGGAAAATACCCAAAGATAAAAAAAATAAGCATGGGAAAAATATAAGTCAGTGGTGGTACTAAAATTTTCCTGAACTGTTTAATAATTTTATTTGATATGTTATACCAACCAACTGCACAGTCATCTTTTAAAGTCGTGATTATAGTTTCTATCTAAGTCTCATCAGTACTAGATACTGATGAGACTCCACTAGCTAGCAGTGCAAAGGATGATAAAGTGGAGCTACCTGTAATAGGAGTGCTCGTTAGATAAGGTGATTGACTCCCATTATTTTCTGCCAGGCAATTTCCAACATTAACAAAGAAATTATTTGCTTTGTTAGCAGATGTCAGTTGTGTTGAGTGTGCTTGTAATAAACCTGAAGATGGCTCATTTTGTTCGACGAATATGTTATATTTTTAACACATTTCCAGATCTTTTTACTACATGTTCCAGCCTTTTCTAATGCATTTTTATCTTAGTTGCTTTTAACTTTTTTGAGTAGATCATTACAAATATTGCGATATCTTTTGAATGACAGTTGCAACATAGCATTAACTGGGTGAGATTTAGCTTTCATGTGCAGTTTATCTCGATGCTTTATACAGCGGATAAGACCTGTCGTGGTCCAGGGTTCTATGTTGCAATTTTTGTTGCCCAACTGTGATATAACCGTATTTTTCGCAATAGCATGTCTTTCATTTTCTATTACATACAACATACACAATTGCAGGTCATCGGAATAATTATAGACAGGATCAAAGTTGATGACGCGCAAATCTTCCACAAGTTTATTTTTATTAAATTTCGAAATTGTGCGAGTATTTTGCTTAGGTATGTTACAATCTAGAGTTAGTAGGGGTAGCATTGTGATCGGTTATTGTCGAGTTAACAACAAGTGCAAGTGAGGGGGTAATTTGATTTTAGCATGACATGATCCAAGCAGGACAGGGGCCACTATGGTGTGTCGGAAAGCTTTGTGCGGGGAGTAGGCCATGATATGCGCATAGGTTGAGGTAGTACTGAGCGAATTCGTCAGTACTTTCTGGAAGAATATTGATATCAATATCTCCAATTACAATCGTATTTTTGATGGATGTCAGGTTCTGCAATACAGTGGCTCTACAGCGTCACAACTGGCGCGACTCATGCCCGATTTCTGAGGTTTTTATCGATCACATATCTGTCCGTTAACCACTTACCAACCAAGGGCGTTTTAACAAATAGCGTAAATGGACAAATAAACGACCGATAAGAGCCTCAAAAACCGGACACGGTTGTTTCGGGAGCAACCTGTTTCGGATTCGGTGGATGACACGCCCGGATGTCACCACTGTTTGGATCGCCCTGAGCACACGGTGGAGCTTACAATGGAGGTCTGCCCTGCTTAGGCGGAGCACCGCCGTGTCCTCGTCGAGGCGATCGGCGGCGGTGACCTCTCGCGTCCGGCACTGGTTAAATCCATGGAGGAGTCTTGGGAAGCGGGCACCTCCTTCTGCGAAGCAGTAATGCTAGTGAAAGAGAAGGCGGGACGCGTGAGGGAGAGGCAAACCTCACGCCCCTGCTACCGCAACAGAAGAAGACGCCCAGAGTGTTGAAAGTCGGAGGATGATTCTCAGTCACCGTGGGCGCGTGCCTACGGACGGCGAGCGTTGAGTAGCTTGCCGTCCGACAAGAACCAGCCCTGGGTCGATGGTGCGTTGTGTTCCACGCGCGCCTCAGTTTTAGTCAGTCAGAGTCTGACACTCCCTTCCGGAGCAAAAGGAGTCAATTGATGATTTCCCATCCTAAACAGAAAAGCCAAATACTTTTTTTATAGAGCGAAAGGGGCAAAGCCTGTATCCATCCGATCCGTGTAAATCCTTGTGAAACTTCCTCGAGATCCCTGCCTGTATTTAAATTAATATAGGTAGGTTAAATGTCAGAATGGATTATAAGTAATTGAAAAAACTAGAGTTTGATGTTTTTTATTGTATCTTCCTTAATGTTATATTATCGAGCGACATAACTAAATTGCTGACTGCATATCAACGAGTACCTACATAAAATGTAAATAAAGAAACAAAGAAAGGCACACACACAGACACACATTGTAGATACAAATAAAAGACAGCCTAATTTTAAAACAAAAACATTGTATGCCCCGCGGCTGCGCCCAATAGGTCCAGTTCAGCAAAATTCCAGACAACTAGGAGTTGCCTGACGCTGGTTTTCAACTGAACCTTCGTTGAAGTGTACGGATGTAAAACAGTTTTGTAGGTGTGAAATGTAAAAGTAGATTAATATAATTATAAATGTTAATGTGTAGGAAACGATATATATAAGTTAGTGTAAATAACAAACAAAATAAAATAAAAGAAAGCAGTTTGAACAACAAATACCATAAAGTTCAATATAAGTCATGTCAAACCACACAAAAACAAAAAACGTTTCGCAACACAGACAGAAACCGGTTTCGTGTAGTTGAGTGCGATTCCTTGAGTTATCAGACGGCGCAGTTCACGTTACGTAACCACTATTCTATTAGTATTAATATCACAAAGTACAACAACAATTAGTATGCTTTTACGGCAATATAGCTTTATTTTGAAATACATTCGGTGTGATTAAATTATGCTGAATTATGGAGACGGAAAGCGATTGCTTAAAATTCGATCGTCTAGCTATAAGCACTTTCAATCTACAAATTAACGATGCTTTTGATGGTGCAAAGGAGACGAAATTTAGCACTAAGCACACGATGAACAGTTGGGTCCAAAATTTTGCTTTTTGTTAATTCTTAAGCTAAGACGATAATTATAGCATTTCGATGTATCGAAAAGTCGTAAGATAATGTCTTTAAAATCATACCCAAACATACGGAATTTTAGGTGTGACTTTAAATAATTTCACGTCAGAAGCGATGGCAAGCAAAGTGTATTTTGTGTAGAATATTGTAGGTGCAGATACCCATTTAAAAATACGAAAACAACATGTATGACATGGTGCAATTCCCTACGCATAAAAACTTTTGATCTGCATAAGGGCGATAATATTGATAATAAAAAAGGAGCAACAGCTGAATATCATATAAACGCTGAGCGGCTTAATTCGTAAGACTGTGAAGTGCAGAGGTCGGTGTTGCAGCAGTTTTAGCAAGTTTTGTATTCCACAGCGGTCTCGTTCATCTGCGAAATAAGGAAGTCTTGATAAGTCTTGTTGAATTTTTGATAAAAGAAAGTTGCTACAGCTAATGTTGCGGATCTGTTTTATTAGTTGCCAGATAGTGTATAGCAGCATCAATGCCGCACATGAAAAACTAAGAAGCGTAAATTGTATGGCAACAAAAAGAACCGTAACGCCATCTATCCTGTCAGTTATGAACTGCCAAAGAAATCCTGCATCGCGCAAGCAAAGTTTCTTGGGTGAGTTTGGGTGAGAGACACAACAACCGTCTGATAGCCTCCTATCAGGTTGTTGTGTCTGGTGGGCATTGTGTCCTTCCACTACAGTGGAGGTGTGTGGGACTTTACTCACTGTTCCGCATACCTCTATAAGTGCAGCCTAAGTAGCCCCAAAGGGTTGAATGCATATCTGTTGCAGATAGCAAACAACCACTGAATGCAAAAAGTAAAGATAATGGTGCTCGAGATAGGCCTATGTCTAGCAATAAATTACCTACTATTTTACTTTTAGCTAAATCAAATTATGGTAATAGTGATGATCTTTCTTGACACGTTACTTAGACAATAGCAATATTTTAAATGTCACTGAAACTGAAACGGTTGTGGAATGTGGACTGAGAAAGTCAGAAAGTCAATTAAACTACAAATATGAAATACTGCAGTCATTATAAATCTTCGTTGAAGTAGTCTTCTAGATGCTTCTAGAAGACTACTTCAACGAAGATTGATAATGACTGGGATGATGATGACGTCACACGATCTAAATGAAGTACTTACTTTTGCAAAGCATAATTTTTTCAACACACAAAATTTCGATATCACTTATATTGTCAGCTGTCAAATCCAAAGCTATTGCAGCTGTTAGAAAATAGATGATGGGACCACCAACAACAGCGATCCAGTTCACAAAACTTATTGCGTTTGTACCCTAAAGTAAGCAAAGATATAGCATTGAATACAAAATACAAATACTGCTGAAATAGATTAATAATTTTGTTTTTGAAAGATCATTTTTGCAAAGCAATAGGCATATTTAGCTTATAACATTCCCACTGCTCGGATTCAAGCCTCATAACTGTGACAGGGAAAAGGTGGTTACCCATCTTAGAGCACTTCGTAAAAGAAATTGATATAAAATTCAGGAACTATTTAGCTAGTTTAAATTTTTTCTCCTTTTCGTATATTACATTTAGGTAAATACTTACTTGATGTTTTATTAATAAAAACTCTAGGGACGCCTCGTATGATGTTCTGATAAGAACAGCTATTAGACTCACTGTAACCTGCAAAAGATTATTCCTTAAATTTAACATTTGTCCTAGAAAAAACTTAGTCTAACCTTATCAATGCATTCCGCTTTGTACGCACCAACAGTTTCAACGGTCGCTCAACATACGTTAGTGTATCGGCCACCGTCTCATAGATTTGAATAAACTTGTTAACTGCTGATCTACTCCGAAGCGAATCATTGAAATCGATGGCATTGAACGCCATTTTCAAAACTTTACTTCGATAATACAGCAAACCAAAGCAAAGAGACAATGTTAATCGTCCTATATCATTAGCGCAAAACATAAAATATAAAACATATGCTTCAACGGACCCAGTACTGTAGAATACTTCTGGAAATGAATAGAAAATCGATGCCAGACTACACACTCTAAACCCAATCGATAAAAATATGCTCCATTTTGCAAAAATCTCCATTTTTCGGTATTCCTTCAATGCACCAGGAAAGCTGTCAATGATATGTAGGTATGTGAAGTAAATATTGATGTATTCATCTTTAGTTATGAATGCGACCAAGATGAACGTCAAATATTCTCCAAGTATCAAATATTTGTGAAGCCAAAGTAGCGTTTTCAATTTGAAGAATGCAAACATTAAGATGGTAGTTGCTAGAATTAATGGATACAGGTTTAAAAAAATACTTTTAGATTTAAACTTTTGTCTAAATCCGAGGATAAATCGATAGTACAACATAAACTGTATATTGCACACTGCATTATTTTCAAACACCATTTTGTCACTTGAAATAAAAATAACAATTTCACTAACGTTGCTCGCACCAATAGACCATTGACAATGTTGAAAACTTTTAGTTAAATTAAAAAGTTATTCTTTTTTGTCAATTAGAGCTTTCTGTTTAATGATTATTTTAGAGCACAGGAACTTAATAAAACAACATTCAATCAGCTAAAACGATTGTCAGAAAGTACAAAATGTGAAATGTCACGTGGACAATTCCAAATATTATTTGGTCTAGTAATAATACTACTTATAAAAAATAGTGTTACAGCTTAATACCACCAATTTTGAATTTTCCATAGAAACTGTGATTTCCAATTATCTTTTTTAAAATAAAAAATTCCGAAAATGTTCTCTGATAACTTTTAAGAACTATGTATCCTGCTTATGCGTAGGAAGTTTAATTAAAATCGGTTCATTCATTTCGAAAAATAAGGACTTGCAAGTTTGTATGAAATACCGTAAGTCGTAAACGCTCTTCATTCGAAAATCGGAGGTTAAACGCCTGATTCTTAGGTGTCATTTTACGTCTTAAACAGATTTTGTTTAACAGGTTCACAGTCCGCACAGCAAATACAATAGTTACCTAAGCAATCAATGAACACCACATGTAGCTCATGGGACTGTGGACAGAGGCTCTAGACAAGTGACATTCTACAAGCGGTAGCGAGGCGAAGGTGATTGCCAAAACGTCAAACGTCAAACGTCAAAATCTGACTGAATTATTTTCAGTTAATATTCCAAAACCTAACGATAAGGCCAGGCGCAGAAAAAAAAAACGCGCCCGACAGAAGTCATAACTTAAACTAATCTAAGTTGAACTATTTAATATGGGAAGCGTCTGTCCAAAACACGACTAGCGTTGTGGGTAAAGCTACAGATACACATGCTCGAAAGTAGCATGCTATTTTTGAGCAAATGCTATCAAGTAGCGCGTGTGTAGGTATTGGGTCTTGCTTGAAAATAGCATGCTAGCTAGTAGTTTGCTAGTAAATCGACCAACTGTCGATTTTAGAGCACGCTACCTGAGGAGCGGGGTAGTGGGGGCTGCGTTTAAAGCATGTCTGAACGTGTTTGCTTTGTAGCATGCTTGTTAGTAGCAAGCAGTGAGCTTAGTCAGTTGGTTGTGTGTAAAATGGCGCGTTGGGGAGACGATAAGACGCTAAATTTTGTTATTAATTACCGTAACCATGAGTGTTTGTGGAATCCACGTTCACCTCTGTATAAAAACAACATTGCTCGAAATAATGCTTACGCAGATTTATTAAGTACTATTGACGAGCCAAATTTTACATTAAAAATGTTGAAAAGTAAAATTAAAAATTTAAGATCGGTATATCATACAGAGTTTAAAAAAATAGAAAGTTCAAAGCGATCTGGTTCTGGTGGGTCCAATGTATATAAGCCCACTATTTGTTGGTTTGAAGAAATGGATTGATTGATGGATTCTCGCTCCAAGATTGGTTCTCTTGCTATCCCATCACGAACCCAAATCGTTCTATTTCTTGTTTTTTTGGTGTTTTTCAGCAACAGTTTTTTAGTACATTTCACCGCGAGCAAAAACACAATTTTATTGAGTTCAGTACGAATAGCTAATTGATTATTCATTTCAAGGCAGCGCTTGTACTACCAGCAAGAGTTCTGTAGCAAGTGTGACTGGGATGTTTGCTTTGAGCATGCTAATACAGCGGCATACTCAAAACTAGCATGCCAATACCTAGCATGTGTACCCAGTACGACAGCATACTCAATATTAGCATGCTGTCAAGCATGCTTAGTAGTGTGCTACTTTCGAGCATGTGTATCTGTAGCTTTACAGTGAGAGAGGAAGAGTCTACCTACCGCTGCCGTATGCGTGAGAGAAAGGGAAGCCAGACATACTGGCGCCGTCACGCGTTACGTTACGAAGCGGTTTACCCTCCCATAAGAAGTTATCACTTCAAAACTCAAAAAATTACAGAGTTGTGAGTGTTTTAAAATATGTGATAAACAGAGACTCACTAGCATCGCCTTTGTGAATTTGTTCCATTTGGTACAAACGACATTTTGCATGACATGGATAGAAGAATAACTCCAAAAGCTTGTGAGTAACTCCTCTTTTTTGCTATCAATTTTATTTATTTTTTCACAAATCGTACAATTTTAATAATAGCATTCGGATTTTTTTATCTCGATTTTTTTATAGTAAAACGGGAAGGTAATTAAATAATAGACTTCACACTTGACAAATAATCACAATTGTTTATTGAGATTGTTATACAGTTGGATAGAGTTTCGACTTATCTCAGGTACGGCAGCAAATTGAGTCTCCAAAAATGTTTTTTTTTGTGTGTGGCATCTTGCAGTTCAACTTATAAGGTTGTCGACTGCATAACCGGCTTTAATATAATATTAAAGCCTCCAGCCAGGGCTTATAAAAAACTTACAAACTAAAGCGACTACATGCTAAGGACACCCCCTGTGGGGTACGGGCCTCGGCTTAGGGCGTCGCTAGGGGGAGGACAGCTAGGGACGGGCTGAAACGAATTAGAATTTTTATTAAGGGTCGAATTTAAAACTACAGGCTCAGCGGCGTGGGCTGGCTCGAGCAAGGATCGGGGGAGTCTCCAAAATGAGCAATCCGAGTATTTATACCCTTTGGCGGTCGGATATGACGTCACTAACTGTCACTCGCTGGCTTGGCTGACAATGATGGCTCCAAATTGTCCTAAAGTGGCATTGGCTTGGCTTGGCAAGGGCTGAACACAAGACGTGGCGTTACAATAGTTGTCAAATACCTCGATACCTATATGAATCTTTTTAGACAATGCTTTGTCAATTTAATGAAGGGGAAGTTTGTGTTCGTGAAACTACGTTCAAAATACTTGATAAAGCTGAACCAATGTCATTGAATATTAATTGAATGATTGCATGACAACTGATTTTAGAATCTACTGCAAGAAACGACCCAACACGTTGTTTAAGTTCCTGTCACTGTTATGTTAGCCCATACTTTGGAAACTAAAATACGGAAATGATTTTATATTGTATGGGATTGACAAACGGTGTCTCAATATGGCTAATCGATGGCTTGTCGACAATCGCCATCACTTATAGAATGGCCCCTTTTCTAAAGCCACTTGTTAAATCTATCCGCCTGATAATGTATCGGGAGTTTTGGAAACAGGACGATAGCAATCCCTGGCAAAATCAAATACAACAACAACAACAAAACAACATAATTACTAGACAAAATGATTTCCCCTTTAACACGATCAACAAAACGGGTTAAGTAAATACAAACCTATCAATCGTTAACCAGTTTGAACTGGTTTTGGTGTTTATTTCACTTGTTTGCATTAAATTAATCTAGCTAACAAAACATGGCCCAAGCGTCATCGCGTCGGTGGACCGCTAGTAAAAAAATACTTAATTAAAACAAAAATTTGCGGTCTCCTGAGTCGATGACGAATATTCGTACCTATATTAAACTAAATGGATCAAAACATATTTTTTTTATTTATTAGAGGTTTTTGTCGGGGGTTGCTTAATTTTTAATGCAATTTATATTATATACTTTATATACCTGTCATGGGGATGCATTAAAATAATGTTGCAAGTTTGTGAGTCCACATATTGGATTAAGAAGTTTGCAAAATTTCCGCAATTTTGAGGACGATTCGTATATGCAAAGGCAGATGCGGAGCTTTGGTACAAACCTAGTAGGAACTTAGGAACGCAGGAAAACATTCGCACAAACAAAAACATTACATAGGTACTAAATCAAAACGATCATTTTCCCGTATTAGCTAGTCAATTAGTTTATCGTTCCGCAAGACGTAGGCTGCAATAAACCCTGTCCACTCAATTTGCCACTAAAGTTATGGTACCAAAGAGATTTTGTTATAAATAATTTAAGGAATCACATTTGATTTACGTTGCCCATAAAACGCTCGAGCCAAACCACTATGTTTGTATTAATTTCCCGCCATAACACGCCTCTCAAAATTGCCGGGAATTTGCTTCGAAATTTTTGGTCCAGCACAGGACGGGTTCGGATTTAAGTACTTTCTGTGTTTAATTACTTACAGAGTTCACCGTGTTTTAAATCTTTTGCTTTTACTTTGCTTGGATATGAAGATAGTGGGGTATCATTTTAATATGATGTGTAGTCACAAATCTAGATTTGATTGCTACTTTTTTGTCTTAACTAAGTCTGAGTCAGGAGAAGGTTCATTTTTATGACGAATGATTAATGTGGTAGCTCGTCAAACGTGCGTTATAATTATTATGATCCTGTGCTGTCCTGCTGCAGGGCAAAGGCTTTATTTCTCCTTCCATAAGCATCAGCTGCCATTATTTTTCGAATAGATTTTCAACTGAAACAGCCAATTGCATCACTTGACGAGCGTCTGTGCTAACCTGTCACTCAGTTTAAGTCGATTCCAAAAAAAGTTAAAGGTTCATAAAAGTTATAGACTTTTATTATATATATATAAATTGAAAGTCACCAAAGTGGCACGCTCATGAAACTGGCGATTTTTAAACACATTATCTTAATTTACACCAAAGTCGTTCTCAAAGAAAAATACACGCACTAAAAACCTGTAACACTACTAATAATACATTGAGCGTGTACATTATTTTGTAGGTTTCTATTGGTTAATATCAACTAGCTGGGCAATACCTTTTAGCCTAACACTCAGAAGCTCACATTAACCGCACTAATTTATATGCCAAGCGTTGTGACATTGATATTTAGGGCCTATTCCAGTAGGTGGCGAGTTTAACCATAAATAATACTGGAAATATTTCCACTGTGTCGTAAGTATTGTAATAGCTCAGAAAAATAAAGTAAAATAGTAATAATATGTTTAATTAAAATACACATGTAGTAGCAAATGAAATGAAGGAGATGTTTAGCCGTCAGTGTCCGCGAGCCAAGAGAGCGCGAGCCTCGACGCAATTTCCCAGCTAGGTGCGGCGCCCGCGTGTTGCTATCTTCGCAGTGGTCAACTTCATGATGGTTCTCGAGCGCCATCGCGAGTTGACTTACAGTGTACATGCATAAACGTACGACTTCCATGGGAAGACAGAAACTACAGTTACATAAAAACGCCATCTGCCGGGATCCTTACACACTCCTTTTACTTCGTTTATGTTCATATCTTATGAATAAAATCAAAATAAAAAATAGGTAGCTTTATTAAATTACATTTTTCATAAAAGTATTTCAAACTGTTAAATAAATAAAAATCAGAACCAGACAAAGAATTAATTAATTTGAATGCTAGTTAAGTTGATGTCTAAATAAATAACTGCACACTAAAATAGGGATTTCATCAAGGGTGTCAAATTTATCACATTAGTTCAAGCTCGTTATAGTCCTAATGATTGTCATCTAAGTTATTTACTACTCGTATGTCTACGTATGTGTGCAAGTGTCCCAAACAGTAATTAATTAGAGGCTAAATAATTATCAGTACGGTACGGTGTCATCGGTTACATTTGTTCATAGTATAAGATAAATATGACTTAGTCCTTTTCCTTTTTTTTTGGTTCAAGTATATATGTCTGTTTTCTATATTTTATAATAAGGTAGATGACTAAAAAATCTATTTAGTCCGTCAGATAGGTTTCAAAACATTGGACACGTATTTTTCTTTTTTCACGTTGACAAAAAATAGTGCATTGAAAACTCGTGTGACGTCACATTTTAGAACACTTTTAATCAAATGTGACGTCACAAGTCCCCATTGATGCGTTTTATTTTCGTAAATTTATTATTGATTTGATAAAGAAAGAAATACGTGTCCAATATTTTTCGATTAAATCTAACTGACGGATTAAATAGAATCATATTTTTTTCTTTTACATAGGCATTAATAATTACCTGTTTGTTGTTTCTTAAAAATAAAATAAACGCCTAGTTGACAGTTTGAGTTACTCAAGAGCTGTCTTTTACCTTGGATAGAGGTTAAGGACTGTCATACAATGACGACAGGCTTTTGGGCACATTACCAGTGGACAGAACAGATTATGGTTATTTTTTTTTTATTTTCAATTACATAATAGCTTTTTTACTAATTTAAATAAAAACATAAGAAAAAACTATTATTGTATTTAAAAAAATATATGTATATTTGTTTGTAATATATTTTAAAACAATGAAGATGATAAAATGAAGATGAGAAAATGTTCAAGATTAACTTTATACTGCATATTTTATTACTCTGAAAGATTGCCAATGAAGTTTAATTAAGACTGAATAATTTAACAGCATGAAATTGATTTAATCAACTGTAATAATCACACGAAAATAGTCAAAGTTTGCCCATGTACCTACCTTATAACCAACATAAACACAAACTCATTCAAGACCCGTAGCGCAGGAACCCAATCGGCATTCATCCAATGCGTCAATCATAAAATCGTATGAGGCTTCTAAATTTGAATCCACACCATCTATTGCACGGAGGTAAGTAGCATGTGACGTCACACGTTTCTCTCAGGGATTTATGACGTCATTGACTAAAGCTTATCCAATAGGGTATTGACGGTCATCGCTTTTGAACGGCAGGTGCTTATCATTCATAATTCAAGTGAGAAACGGAATATATAAAGGTTGACTTTTGATTCGGGTTTCGAGGATTTAATCTATATATATAAAAATCAAGTGCTGTTCGTTAGTCTCGCTAAAACTCGAGAACGGCTTGACCGATTTGGCTAATTCTTTTTTTGTTTTGGTCGCCAGATTACAGGGAAGGTTTTAAAACAACAAAAAAAAGGGAAGTAGGGTAGGTATGTAGGGTAGGGTAGATATGTAGGGTAGGTATGTAGGGTAGGTATGTAGGGTAGGTATGTAGGGTAGGTATGTAGGGTAGGTATGTAGGGTAGGTATGTAGGGTAGGTATGTAGGGTAGGTATGTAGGGTAGGTATGTAGGGTAGGTATGTAGGGTAGGTATGTAGGGTAGGTATGTAGGGTAGGTATGTAGGGTAGGTATGTAGGGTAGGTATGTAGGGTAGGTATGTAGGGTAGGTATGTAGGGTAGGTATGTAGGGTAGGTATGTAGGGTAGGTATGTAGGGTAGGTATGTAGGGTAGGTATGTAGGGTAGGTATGTAGGGTAGGTATGTAGGGTAGGTATGTAGGGTAGGTATGTAGGGTAGGTATGTAGGGTAGGTATGTAGGGTAGGTATGTAGGGTAGGTATGTAGGGTAGGTATGTAGGGTAGGTATGTAGGGTAGGTATGTAGGGTAGGTATGTAGGGTAGGTATGTAGGGTAGGTATGTAGGGTAGGTATGTAGGGTAGGTATGTAGGGTAGGTATGTAGGGTAGGTATGTAGGGTAGGTATGGGTTGACGGTTATTGGTGAAGGGAGCGAAGCCGCGGGCACAGCTTGTAGTTTATAAATATTCTGTTTTGCAGCTGTTTACTCATTCTTTCAGAGGCTGGATGAAAGCAAACATCATCTTCTTCTACTTTTTGTAGTTTGTTCAGGTTAAATTTTACTTCTACATGGTTACAAATTATTGTCGAGTTGATGATGCTTGCTGATTTGGAATATAATGTTTTCCAATTAATTGTACCAAAGCCGATTTCTCTAAATAAACGCGAAAATAGTAAACATTGATAGCAGAAAGGATAAACATCTCTTGGCACAAGAAAATAAGCGTTAATTAAAAAATAATTAAACAGACAACAATGACACCTAATTAGTCAACGTTATCAAACTCACAAAGCAGAATCCTATCACCGTTACAGCACAGCATAATTGAAACAATTTTTAATTAAAGTAACTCACTCGTTAACGAGGGAACAAGCATATCAGATTCTAAAATGTATGTCAGCGTGTAAAAACCAATTTGGCGCCTGTGAAACCTCAGTGGCACCGACAAGAGTAGATAGTTACCGAAGACCAGGGAACTTACCATGACGTGTTAAAATGTCAGTCGTTCGAGCGAGAAAGAGGGATAGAACTATATACCCTATATCGCTCCATCCCTTTTTCTCGCTTGGAAGACTGACGGTACGCCCTCAGCTCCATACAAGGCAGGAAAATGAACGCACCCATAGACACGCTTCACTTACAGCGAGTGCAAGCGAGCTCGAGGCCGGCATTGGTTTGAGATGGCCGTACGTACGTGTCTATGTGTGTGTGCGCCTGTTTTTTGAATCTGAACTATGATGTTAAACTTCTGTATCAAACTATTCTGTGTCCTTAGGGTATATTAGACTCCCCTACACAGCAATTAATTCATAGTAACTCGAAATTTAATTAATCCTTCGATGTTTGGAATGATAATTGGGGATTGCCGCGGAATTCCACACTTGGAAGGGTGATGGAATTGTCTTTGGTGCAAATATTCAGACGTTTTGCTTTCCCAAACACGAGTATATTATTATGATGTTGAATTTTCGGGCTCTTGTTCGTAGGTGCTGTTTGAAGTTAATAGGTAAGTCATAGTTAAATACTGAAATTGATTTCTACACTTTAAAGGTATCTTTTTACCAAAGACGAATGTTATGAATTGTTAATTATAATACACGTATAATTAATATTAAAGTCCGCAACTTCTTCTACGTCAAACTCTTAAATGACGATTTGTGTTTATTTTATTTTGTCCGGAACCTCTTTTTAATTCAAAATACAACTAGCCTAACTTACTTACACAATTTGAGTCATGTCAATATTGGTCCAGCCGTATCGGGGTTTGGCTGGAACAAAATATGTAGATAGAAATACAGACAGACACATTATTTTATATACATTTTTTTTTATTTCGTTCTTCCGTTATATTAATTGGTTTCGATGTTTTTATTTTTGTTGGTAGTTTATTATTTCATCGCAAATAGCCATATCGTTTCGTTTTTTTCATTTTTCAACCTCTCCAGAATTTCACTTTCAATATTTTCCTCACTCTCGTTTGTGTCTCCAATTGGTCCTTCTGCACAAGGGCTACAACTATACATCTACATTTTCATAAGTCTGCCAACAGGTACACTTTCTTTGAAGTCCACAAGTACCACTCAGTAAGGTACTTGAGTTCCAAAAAACTCACAGCAAATGCAAGATGTTTCTTAAGATGGGGGATGAACTTTTTGACAAATACGGGGTGTTTGACAGATGTACGAAACCAATTGAAATTTTTTCAATTTCATTTTAGTTTTTTAGTATTTTTTTTTTCAGTGATTGTTCGTTCCTATGCCTAATGTTGAATGACTTTTGCTTGGCGTTATTAATCCTGGATACAAACATATATTATTATATAAAATTATTAACAAAATATTATGTACCAACGGGATAAAAAGGGGTAGGGGAAGAACTCATTGGCCATCTAAAATCCTTTCCAGTTGGTCAATATGACTAGTATTTTAAATTAATCTATTCTATAATGCAATTAACTTTTGTTTAAAGAACATTCTTTATTGGCTCTTGGATATTTTGTTAACCAAAAATATGGGAGTATCCAGTTAACATTCAAGCACTTTCGTTGTTTGTTTTTTTTTGAACCCAATCAAGTTTTATATGTTCAGTTTCTTCAGGCATATATTATTTTCACAATATATTTCTTCGAGTGAAAATGTGTACTTTTTCTAGATCAGGCGAAGATCAAAAATAAATATTTGTTCCAGTGTATTCGGCTTCTCCCTAGGCCATTTCCCTTTATATCTTTTGAGCATTAAATTTAAAATTTATTAGTTACATACCTATTTAAACTTTATCTCAAATTCTATGATAGCTATTTTTAAGATGACATAACAGTGAGATTAATACTAATGTACATCTCAATATAAGATTATTATTTTGAACAAAACAAAAGAGGAAAATCCTAAAGCTGCCACCATAATTATGAATAGAGAAATTCCTTTGAACATTCAAGTTAAGATTGTACAGCAAACATCTCATTCCACCACAATCAAGTTCACTCAATTGCCCCTTACATCTAGTAAGGGACAATAAGCAGATAATATACACCTCCTATCCTCTCAGGACCCCTCCTGAGGACACCCTCTGTTGGACGCCCTCTGTTGTAAATTCCAGTATAGCACAAATCACATACACAAACAGAGTGGGAATAAACATGACTTGTAGTCAATATAACTTAAAGTCCAAGCTAAGTGAAATGCTCATGCTAATTTTATTTTGTGTTGATTATGTTTTATTTATTTTTGCGGAAAATATCATCAGTCAGGTGATGATATCTGCAGGTTCAAATTAAATTAATTAAAGATACCTTTGATATAAAAGTTTTATAACTTGTAGATTTGTGGGGATTGGTTGGTTTTAACATAACATATAAAAAACGACGAAGCATGTGAAACTTTTTTAGGTATTTAACAGCTGTCAACAGTCAGCTGATGCGACTTATGAGCGCCATTGCTCTGCCGAGCGCTTTCACTTTATCCCCACTCCGCGGCCGGCTGTAATGCGACATGCGATAGATGGACAAACAAACTCGAGGCGATGGAAAATAAGTTTCACTTTTAAAAAAATGTTCGGCACCCTTTGCACGCGAGTCCGGCTTGCGCTTGGCTGGTTTTATCATCATGTTGATATCCATCAGACAAGTGGAGTTTCATTGACTAATTTATTTTGACTCCTAATACCAAGTACGCCTAGTAACTGTTGGAAAATGCCTGTCCAATCGCACGTCAACGAATTTGATCTTTGAGAATGACTCACCATCATATTCACTTATGACTAGCCACCCTGTGAAGCACACACCACCCCACCCAGTAGTTTATGAAAAGCCATTATTTGATCTCTGGTTTCGGAAACTCTGACCGTTGAGTGCCTGACTGCGATTCATCAATAGCGTATGCATTTTAAAGATCTATTTTTCAACTAGATTGTGCCCACGGCTACGCTCGCGTTATTGTATTTTTTTTTTTTTCAAGTACTTTTTTTTCTTTTTAGCGATGTCTGACAGTTTAAGTACTGTTTGTAGCCGACCCAGATGTCCTTTCATTGGCATTTTTCGTCGATTCGTTGAGCTCCTTATTGGTTCTAAGTTGAGCTACTCGACTACTGACCAAGGCTTGCACTGACTGGACAGCTCCACTCAAATCTGTGTGTAAAAGTGTTGTTTAACCTACTTACAAAATAAATATCATTTACCTATCATTTATTGTAATATAGATTTTTGCATAAAAGTAGCCTATTCACCGGCTTCCAGGATCCCATCTATGCCCGCACTAAATTTACATCAAAATTAGT
Organism: Mamestra configurata; assembly: GCA_002192655.3. NCBI lineage: Eukaryota > Metazoa > Arthropoda > Insecta > Lepidoptera > Noctuidae > Mamestra > Mamestra configurata. The sequence continues at coordinate 92,993 of NDFZ01004837.1, forward strand.
TCAGCAATTTAAGCATGAAAGCGTAACAAAAGAACTCACTTATGCATTTATAATATTAGTAAGGTTAGGAGCGTTCTAAAGAAAGAAAAATTAAAAAAAACTTTGTTTTTCCACACATATAATTCAAACAGAAAATAGCCTCTATCCATACAAAGGTCAAAAAGTGTAAAACGCCATCATTACGCGTCACAGAAAAAGTGTACCACAGACTATCTTTGCGCGTATGAAACCTACCTTTGATGTTGTTGAGTGGCCCTTCCCAAGTGCGTCTGGGGGAGTCAAAAGCCCTCCCCTTGTGAGACTTAGACTTCAAACGTTCTGATTCGCTTTTACACCTTGGAGTAGGCAGTTACGTCGAGATTCAGACTCAGATTTCAACGGACAATAGGGCGCCATCTTTGGATTTTTTTAGCCCCTAATTAAAATGCTTTGATTATTTTCTTTTGGGTTTAGTTTTTTTTTTAAGAGTCAACCGGTTTTTTGATAAGTTTGTAATTTTTTTTTTTAATTTGTAGGTTTGATGTCTGCGTGTTTGAGGGGTTGGGAACGTGTTTTGAATAATGTCTGTCTGGCTGTGATTTTCTGAGCTTCTTTGAAAGATGTTAGTAAAAATATTTTTTGATTAAGTCTCAGCTAGCACAATAGAAACAAAATAGGTTTTATTTATACAACAATATTTTTCTGCTATAACTGAAATTCTGGCAATCACCAAACTTTAGAAGCAATTCTTGTCAATCTGTCCTTATGTACTTCATACTTTGGTCTTCCGAAGAAAAAGACAGTGAAAATGAAAACCGGCCAAGTGCGTGTCGGGCCACGCGCAGTGCTATTATCCGTTAACTTGTAAAGCTTGTTTGTGATGGTTTTTCTTAGAATTCGTTATATATGCTTCTACCATAATTTTTTTACGTCTCCACAAACAACCGTTTACACTTGACTCTAGCAAAAATGAGCACTTTAAAGCTTAATATTTCGCAAACGGATCCTTCGATGGATAAATATTTATCGCACGCCCTCATTTTATAAACAACTTGTATGAAATAAACAATAAAAATAAAATCATCGCCGCTTTACGTGTTGTACGTCTACTAAAAAATATTTTTTTTCAATATGTTATTTTTCCACTTTTTCGGCGTGATTAATTGCGTCTCTGAGCTAAACCGCGGACAGACAGAAAGACAGACAAATGAACATGGCGAAACTATAAGGGTTCCTTGTTGGCTACGGAACCCTAAAAATGCTGCAATCACCACGTTCAGCAAACTAAATAAAAAGTGAAAAATAAAAACTACACTTTAAAACCTTTTACAAAAAAATACAACCGACTTCCAAATAAAAAAACACTATTTGGAAGTCCGTTGTATTATTTTGTAAAAAAGCTTTTTATTTTTCAATATTTAGTTGTACCCCACACCTAACAAAATCACTAAAAAGTCCCAGAAAAGCAAAACACGCAATTTCGTCTAGTTACTTGGATGATATATATTTTCTACTCCTCCAGCTGTTTTGATTTAAAAACCAAACTTTTTGATGAAATTTCTATGGGACCAATCGGATCGTATATCCTTTCACATGAAAAGATATTTTTTTCAAATCATTTCATAACTGACGGAGTTCTGAGGTAACAAATATAAAAAAAACAACGGGTTGCACTCCGGGAGTGCCGCCAGAAGTGAAAACTTGAACATTAACGTTGTGCATTTTTGATATTTTGGAATGGTTAGGGAATCATTTCGCACGAATTGCTTTAATTATCAGTGTAAAAGTATTATCATTTATGTAGTAAAATACAATATTCATTTATTGCGCTACCGTACACAAACATGACAATTTATATTACATAAAAAAATTAACACTTCAGAATTTTCGATCAGGTCACGTGTCCTGACGCGAGTTAAACATTTTTTACGCATCCCAAAAAATGCATGCACAACGCCGCTAAAGAAGTTTTCACTTCAAAAACGCAATCGAATTGAGACCCTCCTCCTTTTTTTGAAGTTAGTTAATTTGGACGAAAGTTTTTTGATGTCACATAATTACACAATCACTGAAAAAACACCCACATATATTTCCATGATGTCAAACAACCTAAGCACAAGAATACCACCCACATAGTAACACGAAAGTTTTCTCATATTCTAGTAATATCTTTTACAGGAGAAAAGTCGCCTTAATTTAGTTGACTTGTAGTGCGTTCCTTGAATTCTGTCTGAGTGCTACAATTATTAAATAGTTGGTTTCTCCGAGATTGTGTGATTGAAAATGGTAGAACGTGATATTCTACAGTGCTTTAAGAGGAATTAAGTGTCTCCACAGCTAACGTTTATGTGTTCCCCTTTTGATACAAAGTGAAAGATTAAGCAGCATCAATTGCAGTCGTAATCAATTATGAAGGTAATTAAGGAAACGTCACTTATAAATACTCAATCATTAATTTTTGATGATAGGCTTCATTGAAACGTAAAATATACAAGGTGTTCTAGAAGTGCGTGGTTATATTTAAGGGTGGTGTTGCTGTAGCAGAAAAGTCTTTTTTTACTTTTTAGAATTTTCCGAGGTCGGATTTTTTGAAAAAGGACAATATTTTTTAACACCCCCCTAAAATATCACCACGTTTAATTATATTTCGTGCAACAATAATGCTACTTAATAACAATTGCTTATTTTTAAGGGGTAGCCCGGGTCGATGGCACGTTGTGTTCCACGCGCGCCTCAAAGAGATGTCAGCATAGCAGACGGGGCCCGCTGGGGCCAGAGCCTGTCAGGATTGCGGAATTTGTTCGAAAGAGTCACCGCGGCCCTGGAACGCAAAGGGCTTTGGAAGTTTTAGTCAGTAAGAGCGTCATTAGATGATTTCTCATAATTGAAAAAAAAGATTTTTCTGATTAGTTCAAAACATTGAAAAAAAAACAGTCCTAAGTCAAAACGTAACGTAAATAGAAAACCTCGAACATATAAGTTTACGTCGACGTATTATCGAGCTGAGAGGCGACTATTTTTCATTACTTATTGCACAGTTTTAGCTTCAAACTCAACACTTATTGCAAACTTTCTAAAACGTGTGGCACTATTTATTAGAACTGAAATCATTTACCAAGATACTTGAAAGTTCGTTTCCTTTTTGAAAGGAGTTAGTGTTACCAGCTACAAATAAATTGCTTCAATGTTATTTTTATTGTTTTCATCAGCGTTTTAGTTTTAAAGGGTATCAGGTTATTGCAGGTAGATTTATATCAGGCAGGGTCATGAACTCATGAAGTCATGACGTACCTATCCTTAGCTATTCAAACTTATTATTTTACAACAAAAAGGTTTTGCAAAAGGATGAATCTGAGCAAAATAAACAGGTTAGGTTTTCACCAAATTTAAAAGCAAATAAAGCCTCCCTCAGAAAGGCGAGATGCGACAATGCAACAAAACACTTTTTCATAACAACTGTCCTTAAACATGTTCAACAGATTTAACAATCTCTATGAAAAATAGTCCTAAGATGTTATTCAGACTGAAAAAAAAAAACGAGTTCCCTATGAAAATCCCGACTATCAGCCTTAAAAGATAAGCAAACGTAAGTCTCTTTTCAACATACCATTCTAATAAAGATACATTTTTAATCGGTATATGATACTTTCAGGACTTTTTCCCTCCACTCAAAACTAGAACATGCTGCTACTTAATAAGTTTTAAAAGCAGCCGCGTTCCATTGTGGCGGTAACTTTGGCAATTAGTGTTAAGTGGGTTTTAACCTAAATAAAACAATTGTTACATTGTTTACTTTGTATGTGTGGAATATTCATATTTTGGACTGTACTGTTAAACTGACTCGATCTATTTTGATTACTAAAGGCTTTACATTGCTGCTCAGTAATTTTATAATCAGTAATTAGAGTAACTAAGCATAACAAATTATCAAAACTAGTTTTTGGGCCCAGTGATCGTTCAAAAAAATATATATTTACTAAAACTTTATGCACTAGTAAAAACACTGTACAAAGGCGGACTTAATGCCTAAGGAATTTTCTACCAGTCGACCTTAGGAATAAATATATATAATTATATATTTTTAATAAATATTAAAAATGTAGTTTGTAACCTTATAATGTAGTTAATCAAAGATCCCTCTTACTCCTTTACTTTTATTTTTTGATTAATGGAAATTAATCAGTAAATAAAAGTCGGGATCCAAGACAGTTGAATCTTTTCCCCGCGACTCATCGAGCTCCATTGAGTTTCTCTGTTGTGTGCCACTGTTTATTAAATAAGGTGGTTGGCCCTAAAAAAAAATTTTGAGCCGTCTCATTTCGCTGCGGGACAACAACCATTAAAATTTCAGCTTGTATACCTATGTCACCGGAAAATTGCAGACTCCGAAAGATTGTAATAAATCTTGATAAAATTATAATTTCTCGATATATTATGAAAAAATCGTTTTGTATACAATTAATGGCATCCAAATTCAATAGTTTCCAATATATGCTTGTCTTATTTAGAAAAAGTAGTTAACAATTTTACGCGATATTTTACAATCTTACGGCGTTTGCCATTTTCCGGTGACATATACATGTAAAGCGTAGCGACGCGTCGCCACGCTATACGATGGTTGTTTGAGATGGTGGTTTGAGGGCATACATCACCACGCCAACAATCGGTTTTACCCGCGGCTATAGATATTTCACATCAAAAACACTAATCAATCACTCGGTCAAACTAGAAAAGAACTAGGTACGAATTATAAATTGAGTAAGGTACCCCTTACTCAATTTAAAAAACTATAGTTCTTTTTTTAGTCATATTAAATTTATATGCTAAAAGAACTATAATTTTTTCATAAAATTAAATTCAAAGGTACCCCACCTTTAAATTTAATTTTATGAAAAAATTATAGTTCTTTTTTTGGTCAAATTAAATTTATATGCTTAAAGTTTCAAGCAATAATTCTAGCGTTAACTTGTAAATACTTCCTCGATTACTACTCATTAGATGGCAAAAAAATAATTATAGTAACAACATCTCGGAACAAGCATTGATGACAACTCAATTTGGTGTAACTTCGTAAGATAAACTAGTCTAGTTAAACTTTACGAGGTAACACCAGATTCAATCAATAAAATATGTGCCATTCAACGTGGCAATGTCGCCAGTGTAATGGGCACATGACCAGCTGACAGCGTTGAAGACTTTTTCCATGCTATATGTTTGTTGTAAGTTTAGTGTAATATAATAATTAAATATAAAAAATATATTGATAAAATATAAAAGATGTTATACCTACTTCGTAAAACATTTTTGTCACTCACTGAAAAGTTCATATAATAGTAATATATAATAGAATAGAACATTTATTTATTTGCTCAGAATGTAGGTATTTACGGTAAGGTGGTTACAAGTATTAAATAATTCTTGTACATTCTACCATGGTGGCATGCAAACATTGATGCAGTTCATCATCAAACACACAAAACATTGATACACAACTAAAACTTATCAGCTAAAAAATCTGATACGGAGTAATAACATTTATTTACTAAAAGTGCAGTTAGTTTCTTTTTGAAACTTGTTTTTGGTTCCTTTTTATGGAATTAGGAATGTGGTTAAAAATAGCCGGTGCCATACCAAAAACACTTTTCCTCAACAAAGCAGTCCTATATCCACCTGTGCGTAAGAAGTCTTGATTCATCAGTTTGCATATACGAGGTGTCACATCTAGACCGACATTATGTTAATTCAATAAAAAACCAAACAAAAAGTTTCTTTGATAAGTATTATCTATAGGACATAAAACCCTCTCAGTAAAACAACGAAAAATAGAACACAAAGCATTTCTACCAACAAAACTATCAACCAGCATAAAAGATTCTCCACATTATGTGAAAACCCTATTCTTTCCCAAACAAATTCAACATCTAAAACATAAGAAAAACATTGTAATAACATATTTCATAAACGCTCGACCTATTTTCACAGTCAATTTGTTAGAAAAACGACTTCATTCATTTCTGCTCTAAATTAACGTAAGGTTTAGTACCATCTTAATTAAATTATTGGAACTAAGTACATCTTATGTGCTTTTGTCTCGATATCCAAGTGAGACACGTGTAATCCTTTCTTTGTACTACTGGCTGTAAATGAGTGATGTAATTAAATGTAGTACTAAGACTTAAGTGTGGTATCTATGCGTGTAATATTACATTAAGGGCCTGTTACACCACCATGATTAAGTTCCCATTAACTTTTTCTTTAGGCGCATTGAGCACTTTTTGGGCGAACAAAAATCATGGAACTCGCATCATCGATACTGAACGCTTTCCAAATTAAAAAAAAAATAATCTAATAGCTCGACGATACAAAAGGGAATATGCATGCATTTTTTTTATTTGCAAAATGAAATACTTATTAGCCCTAGTAAACAATTATGCTTTTTTTTTAAATACCTTCATCAGCGATAAATTTATAAAACTTCAAAGATGACAGTTAGAAAGAGAAGTCCGATACGAACTCTGACGACAAATACTATGTTGCCTATACAGCTGCCGTAGAAAACGGCGTCTCCGCGAGAGAGACAGATATATTTGTCTAAAATAGTAATATCTCGTTTATTTTTCGATAAATTTTGATTCTAATTTCACTGTTAGTATTATATTTTAGTATTATTTTTAGATAAACTGTATAGATAATAAATATTTTTTTCATGCATATTCCCTATTCACAAGTTACTTAGTTTTCACTTCTATCGGTAGTCCCCAAAGACTGCCCCGGATATTTTTTTAAGGATTGGAAATCATCAAATGACTTCTTCCGCTCTGGGTGGAGCGGAAGGGCGTGTCAGACTCTTACTGACTAAAACCCATCCGTGTTCCTTCTAAAGCCTTTTGCGTTCCAGGGCCGCGGTGACTCTTTTGAACAAATTCCGCAAACCGTTAACTTACTTGGCAGATAGTTCGATACAAATTTTGTTTCTAATTTACTTATTACGTAAGTAGAGCTATGCGGACAACGTCACTGTGTAGACATGTATCGTGGTACGGAAGATACTAAACAATCGAATCTGAGTGCCAATAATTTTAAGTAATGTTCGCATTCGTATCTAAGTCACAATATGTCAAAAAGCCCAAATTTTGCGACTGAGATGCAAATGCGAAATGTGATTATTATAATAATAGAATTTGCCTTCTGTTTGGGCCTATGTCATATGACAATGAGTTTTGTAGACCACTGCGTCAAAGGCACTACAACACGAAACAACACAATAACGTGGTCCGAGCTTTATGCTTCTTTCAGCATAAAAGCTCCAGCAAATAGTATTAACTGGACAATGAAGCGACACAGCGTTTTCCCAAAAAAAAACATAACATCGGGGACAAAAATATAAATTTAATTCTGAAGAAATAAGTTCGAAATTGTTGCATTGTCGCGTCACGTCTGTCTGAAAACGGAAGGTTAAAATCGAGATCAAAAGGCTGGAAATGCATTGTAATAATTTGTGTTGCCATCTTAACACCGTTTTAGAAAATTTAGCCTCGGTAGGTACTCGAGATTATTATCATAGATGGTGCCTCTGTTCTCCTAGATTCTAAAATAAATGATAATACTCGACTTTGTTCCATAAGTGAAATACCAACATTGATTATGCCAAATACATGTGTACATATGTGCCGTTAGAGCTAGCACTGCCAGAAAACCTGACCCCAGTCTTATCAAAGTGTATCGTACTCAGTTACTGGATTGTGAAGGTCCTGTAGGCAGTCGCCCCATGCATCCGTTTGGACAGGAAGCCGACCTCAAGTTGGGAAAAGGCTAGGCTTATTGATTGATTACTGATGGATTTAATCAAATAAAACATCATCATCTGCCTAGCCTTTTCCCAATTATATTGGGGTCGGCTTCCAGTCAAACCGGATTCAGCTGAATACCAGTATTTAACGTGGAGTGGCTGCCTACCAGACCTCCACAACCCATTAACTGGGTAACACGGTACTCATTGGAAGACTGGTATCAGATTATCTGGCTTCTGACAATCCGTAACGACTGCCAAAGATCTACAAATGTCAGCCGGGACCAACAGCTTCTACGTGCTTTCCGAGGCACGGAGGAGTCTCGGTATGTTAAGATGGTCACCCATCCACAGACCAACCTCGGCAAGCGTTGCTTAACCTTTAAGATCGACCCGTGCGGCTGTTTTTTATTTAGCCACGAGCTCCTTCATTGTTTTATTTTATTAAATAAAACAATGAAGGAGCTCGTGGCGTGGAGCGTGTGGCGTGACACACACGACTTTAAGCAATGCCCCACCAAAATCAGAGTAGACGCTGAAATTATGACCAGTATACTTTGGCTCTGGTGGGGCAACGTAGAATGTTTCAAACTGAAAACAATTATTTCAAATAAACCATTTATTGTCAAGGTTAGTCGGTCAAAAATACGAAGCTAATTGCACGTTCCAAAGCAAATATCTCGATATAGAAGAACGTGCAAGAAACTCCACGGACACTCTTTAAAATCAATAAATAATTTATTTTTCTCCAAGTTGCAAATCTTCATTGCCAAATTACCAGACTACTTATTCATAATTACCAACACTTTATTTGCAAAAACACATTAGATTGAAACAAATGTGATTAGCGAACTACAACAAAATTGGCTCCAATTCAAAATAAGATACCAGGCGGTCATAACTATAGTAGCAATTTATCTTATCCTTGGCTTGAGAATGTTATTACATGGAGAATTATTGTTCGACCCATAAAAAGTCTAAAGTTGTGGAAACATATTACTGTGGTATTTCATTCAAGATGTTTTGCTTCATAATCTTAGTTTTCTTGCTTCAGCTGTATGTGTGAGAAAATATTATTTAAAAGTACCAGAACGAAAAATGTATTACATACCTATTTAAGGAAACGCAGTGCACGGTTAAAGCACAAAATTTATTTTTAATCACGTGGTACGAGTAGATTTACAATGTATTATGCTGGCTTATTGAAATTTTTAATCACGTGGTACGAGTGTTAAATGAAAATGTATCAAAAAGATGAAAACATCATCATTTACTTTTTTTTTTTAAGGATGGGAAATCATCAAACGACTTCTTCCGCTCTGGGTGGAGCGGAAGGGCGTATCAGACTCTTACTGACTAAAACCCATCCGTGTTCCTTCTAAAGCCCTTTGCGTTACAGGGCCGCGGTGACTCTTTCGAACAAATTCCGAAACCCTGGCAGGCTCTGGCCCTAGCGGGCCCCTTCTTCTATGCCGACATCTAATTGAGGCACGCGTGAAAAAAAATCAATGCGATTCATACTAACATGACTTGATTTCACCACCGAAAATACCTATTGAAACATTTTAATTTGGTGGCGCCGCCGCACGATTCAAAAACTTCAGTAAACCACATTTAAAATTTCAACCTTAAAATAACAGGATTAAATCACATAATCGTTGAAACACTTAACACAGATCAACAGCTAAAACAAATAAAGACTTGCAACGTTGCAAATTAGAAACAAAATATAAAACACTCCCTCCGAATGTAAATTGAATTGCGCCACCAAATTCAATTTGGATTACCTTCACATTCGCAAAAAAGTATATCTGAAACAAATTTTTGTTTCATCAATACATCACTAGGGGTTAAAACCACATTATTATTTACTGTTGATTTTTTGGAAAATAAACCTTAAAGCGTTGACATAATGAGCCTTTCTTGTAAGATGGATCACTCAATGTTGACTTGTATTATAAAATCGAGAAGGATTTGTACTGCTTTACCACAGATCTGCAAAGTGGCAGAATGAATAATGATGACGTTGACGCATTATGTAAACAATAGTAGGTACCTATTTAGAATTTCTTCAAAACATGTTTTTTAAGAAAATAACGATGATGGACCACGTTTATTTAGGGCACTTGGGATTTTCAAAACCGTCTGGTTTTAATCGATGGCTTCTGATTTTGCAGGCCAATGAAAACGTTGTCAAATTCAATAAAACGTGACAGAATTCAACGCCCATGCTTGTTTAGTTTGACGCAAAAAAAAAGGCTTGTACTGGTTACTTATTTATTTATTTTTATCCCGTTGTATTCCACAGCAGGGCCAAGACCTCCCTTTTATTCCTTCCATTCCTCCCGAGTTTGGGCAAGTGCGGATCAATCTTGCCGATAGACGTCAAGCTCGTCCCGCCATCTTCGCTTGGGTCTCCCGCGATGTAGTCAGGCATTCTCCGGGAGCCACATTGTGGTTGTTTTAGCCCATGAACCGTTCGACATGCGGCAGACGTGTCTGGTCCAGTACCACTGTAGTTTAGCTGCTTTTTGCGTGACGTCGGCGATACGTTTTGGAATACAGCACTCTGTTCCTAACGCAGTCGTTAATCCTAAAAAACCTCAAGCTTGAACCTCTGCTAAACGGTCAAAGACCAGATTTTGAGCACCGTATGTAATGATAGGTATTCTACCTATCATTACACACATATCCATCAATTTGCGTTTAAATTGGTTAGTTCATATATCTAAATATTTCGAGTCCCGGGCGGGCCTAAAATGTATCTGGAGCCCGTACTCTGAATTTACGTGCAGTTGGTAACCGATGCAGCAATGGACTAATTGATCATAACTGGCTTAATGTAGGTGTAAGGGTATCTTACGAGAAGAACTGAGGTGTGATGATACGTAAACTATTGAATACTATTAATAATAAACACCAGAAAGATAGCAAAAAATAAATCAATATGCATGAGACTAAAACAATCTGTTTTTTGTCTATCGCGATGGCTTTTAGTTTACTTTTTAAAAAGATATTCTCTTCTCATTTTAAAATCAAATTACGAAGAACTTAGCTTGCTAACTTCTGATGGAAAAGTTTAAACAAACGTTACACTCGCAATTTTTCAAGATGGATTAATGTCTCATCCAGTATCCACGAAGTTGTAACTTATTTTTAATGTTTGACAGACTTAAGTTTTTTCAATGATGTTGTGTTGTAAGAAAACAGGTCCTCTCTGAGAATATTTTCTCTGAAAGAGATAAGGCGAAACAATTTGAACATTTTCGTAAGAAATTATGTTGAGTTTAACATTTTGTATTTTAAATACTAATCTAACAATATACACTTAAAATAAAAATATAAAACTCCTAACTAAAATATGGCGTTGAAAAATTCATCCACCTCCCTGTAAATATATATTTTTCGTAGGTAAATAATTTTAGTAAGTAGGTACTATGACTTAAAGTTCAATATCAATATTACTTTCTTTAATTTAAGATTCAAACGATGGATGGATTTTGTGAAGAAATTATGTGAAGAAAAAAGGAGGAGAATTAATGAATCTACAAAAGTAAGGAAAAAGAAAACATATTGAGAACGAATTAATCGGGATAATTAATCGATACAAAAAAAACCATTATAAATAGTCTTTTCCCAACTATATTCGGGTATTTCCAGTTTAACCAGATGCTGCTGCAAATGGTGTACTAATACTTTACTATACTGCCATTCACCTGCCATTTAGACTGCCATGCTGACCTTCATAGCCCAGCTAAGTAACACGATACCTCAAGTGTTATAATTATAAGGTTTCATTAAAATAGGTGGACAAACTCTTAGAAATCATTTCTACACTAATCCTAAGCCCTTATTTATGTACCGTATTCGGACAAATAAATGAGTATTATCATTATTATTTAGATCACCAAAACAAGAACAATGGTAAAAAAAAAATTTTAGAAAAACGCATTAGACACTTTAAAAAAAATAGCTAACGAAAATACACTAAAAATGTTGGTTACCCAATGCATAAACACATCCATGTCTTTGTTATCTCATAATTCTGATACTACAAATGTGCAAGCGCACGTGACCACGGCAAGTACCTACCCATAATGGATGTGTTTATTCTAGTGAACCGAAAAAAATATTATTTTAGGTCAAAATAAAATCACTTTAATGATGAATTTGATGATTATTGTATTTTAGTGTTGGTACTATTGTCAAATGTTGGATAGAAGCTTGTGTAATTTTAATATTGGGACTTGGTGCTTTAATAAAGAAAATTTATTATTATTATTGATAGATAGATAATTTGACTCCAGTCTTGCCAAGAAGTACCGTGTTACCCAGTTTATGGATTGTGGAGGTGTAGTATATAAATTATAAGAATAGTATAATATAATATAAAATTAATGTTGCATGAATAATGATAATATAGTAGAATGTTAACTGTAAAAATTGTAGTATTGAGTATGTATAATCTTTATTTTTTTATTTTCTATGTATAAACCATTTAAATTGCAATGCCTTAATACGCAACTAAGTTCTTAGAACCTACCTATTGTTAACATCTTCAAAATTCTGTACACTTAGTTCGCAATAAAGAATTTGAATAATTAAAAAATAATTGATTTGAATAATTAATAATTAAAATAGTAGGGTATTCAGCTGAATCGGGGTCGACTGGAAGCCGACCCCAATGTAGTTGGGAAAAGGCTAGGCAGATGATCATGATTATTATTATATCTTGTTAAAATTTATCCACCTATTTTAGTTGGACCTTATATTTCCCGTCGTCTGACTATCCGTAACCTCTTATAAACAAAGAACTGAAACATGAATTATTTTATCACAAAATTAAGCACTAACACAAAGACTTCACTCATTTCTAACGCCACCACAAAAAAAAAGTTAGGCACAAAGTCTCCATTTGTCCCCAACAATACAGTAGCTAGCCATTAAAAACAGAACAATACAGAAAATATAGGAACAAAAAAATTCCCGTGAGTAGAAAATGGGAACACTTTACCTACTTTGCAATGGCGGTGATAGGCAAAGCCGTGTGTTGGTAGCGATATCGCATTGTGCGCCACGAGACACCATTCAAGTGGCGTTTTTAACATCAAAGGCAGTTTTTGCTTTGAGCCGGGGGCGTATCTGTATTCCGGAAAGACACTTCTGGTTATGATACACTGAAGTATAGGGGCCCACTGGCACCTGAAAACTATTTCAGGTGTTTCCATTATGATGGCAGATTTTCATATTTTTCTGTTTAGTGTGGGAGGCATTCGTATGTAATTTTATTAATCTGATCTTTAAAGTAAAAAACGGATACTGAAAATGATGTAGGTTACTGTCTTCCGAACGGAAAATTTTATTGAATGAAAGGAACGTCAAAATTAAATTTAACCCACGTGGCCGACACAGAAAGCAAATGATCAAGTTCTTAGAAAAAAGATTCATACTTAATTAAAAACTGAATTCGCAAATAGAAAAACATTCATTAATTCAAATCGGCTTAAGCCATTGCGGAATCACATCAAAACATCATTAATTTTTTTTCACCCAACATCTACAGAGCAATCTTGCTAATACCGCGATCCTCGAAACGGGGAAGAGAACCTGTAATCTTTCAATTACAAATTCAAGTTCCATCCGTTCCAATTAACTTCAGTATTGATCAGGGAATACGGTTCGCGATCACTTTTATCGGTGCTGCCAATTTAATAAAAATGTCAAGTGGACCCGCTATTACGGTTGGTATTGCCTGTACCTGTGAATTCGTTTACAATGCGAAAAATAGGAGGTTATTTTTGATACCTCTTGTTTTTGACATTATTGCTTTGGCTCTGTTATCGAGTTATGAAGAACGATTTCTGAGAAGTACTTAGCCTTTGCTGAACTCAAAGATGCTATTAGGTTTTTCAATTAATTACACTTTCACAATATTATTATCTCGGCCTTTGTGGTTTCATTAAAGATTTTTTCATTGTCCTTGACAGCTTGAAGTTAATTAACGAGATGACCAGCTTTAATTACCAGTTACTTCTAATTCAATTTGAATTGTTTTATTAACTGGGAATATCAAATGACTTTTGCATGCAAACCCATCTGAAGGTGAGCGACCTCCACTGCTAATGGAGTATCTTCAACACCAGTAGCATTGTGCTCTGGATGATCATTGCCGTTTTAGAAACCAACTTGTAATACTGGTGGTAGCTTCGAATCCCAAAAGAAACTTCTTTCAAAACCTCCAAAAAAAAAAGCACCCCACGCAGAGGTTAACATTGAAGACAATGAAATTCTTACCTCACTAGGAGTGGAAAGGGGTATTGTGTGCAAATCAAAGACAACAAGAAGCAGATAAAAATAATATTTAGTAACATGTTCATTAAAAAATACTTCCAAAAATACCTCTAAAACTTAACTTATCATTATTTTGTCATTCACGACATTAAACCTATCTAGGTATTTATTTCTACATGAAAATTTCCTCATTGCTAAATTCCCGTGCAAATGTTTCATCATCGCCTCGTTACCTCACAATGGCGTCAGCAGTGGACACAATTTGCTAAAAGTGTAATTTGTTGCGACGCAGCGCACGGCATCAGTTCAGCGGTACTGCACTCGACACAGATGTAGTGATGTTGACCAAATGGAAGCGGCACAGACCTATTTTTTTCAGAATTTCTAGCACGATACGGAATTTTTGTTTATTATCTTTATATTACGAAGTCAACGGATTATATGGCAATATACCGAGCCGTTTCTGTATGGTTTCGGACGTAAAAGAATAGCACCATCCTATCTCTTCCCGTGGGTGTCGTAAGAGGCGACTAAGGGACTCACCAGAGAATGGGCAGCAGCATCCTCGATATAATGCAACAGCTACACTGCAATTACCAACCCGCCTGTCAAGCGTGGCGATTATGGCAAACTCTCCCGCCTTTGGGGGACGCTTATGTCCAGCAGTGGACGTCTTTCGGCTGGTATGATGATACCGAACCCTCTTAATCTTCCTTGATTCGTACTTGCTTGAATGATTTTGTACTGAAATAGAAGTACATTTTAGAAGTAGACATTGCGGCGGTTATTAAACCGTTTGGATTTTATGTCATTTGTATTTACTTTATTATGTCTAACAAACACAAAATAAACAAACACAGAATCATTAAGCACAACTAAAACTGTTTCATTCAGCACAAGTTCCTCTTTCACTAAAACTTTTAAATCGTATTTTGATCTGTAAAACGCATTACTAATGAAAAACAGGATTCAATGTGAGATAAACTGCATTTTTCAATTAGTAGATTGAAATTTTGCGTAAACAACACCATGTTTCACTGTGCTGACAGGTCGATATCAATGTGCTGTATAAAAGAAATATTTCGCATTATCTCTTTAACGAGAAATTCCTCTGTCCGAAAAACTTCAACCACGAACGAACGATTTATTATTACAAAGATTAATTTTCAATTGGGTAAGTATTTAAAATTGAAGCTTCTGACAGTTAAGTTTTAAATTCTGTGACTTCTGTAACTTAAAATAGGTTTTTGGGAAAGTCAGTTATATCAAGTGGTGACTTTGTCCTGAAATAGGATGAAATGACTGCAGTGCCAAGTCATCAGGGTATTGGCTTTGCGTTGTCAGAAATTCTTAGAAGCAGTGATTGCCTTAAAACCTAATGCTTAGAGAAACATGCTCGCCTTTGCTCGCCCATTGCACTTGATATCGAAAGCCTACCTTAGTTCATATCAAAACTCTACGCTTCATAGGGAAATTGGATAGTCTTCCTTTCTATTTAATACGCAAGGTTTAATTCTCATTCTATTAAGTAATTTACTTAGATTTTTATTTTAGTTATAGCAACTAATTCGAAAATAAGAAAACACCACTTCGGGGTCATCAAATATCTGTCATGAAAAGTGAACTTTAAAAGAATTTTTAGAACAAAATTTTGTGATACTGCGAGATCAAATAATTTAGGCTCGGCTCAGCATGTCTTTCAATTCCGTTTCTATGAGTCGTTTACTCTCAGTATTCAACCTCTTTTTCTGTCTATACATTGTCTTACTTTTGGTGAATTTATTTATTTGGAACATCCATCCAAACTTTAGCTCTCCAACGGCCAGCCAAGAAAAATGAGGCGAAGCTGCTACAACAGGAGTCACTATTTCTAACACCGCTGCTTTTACCATAATGGATGTTTGTGGCCATTATTCCACGCTCGTGTTTCAGTGTTAAGGTGTACTGGCATTTTTTCAAATTAGTCTTCTTTCCATATGAGATAAGGATGTTATTTATGAAGTCCTTAATTACACTTGAGTTATGGCTCTCAGGTCATTTTGGTCTGATTCGTGTGTTCTAGACTAACGAGGATTGGCTAGACTTGTAATTGCTGGCTAATTTTGCTTGGAAGTTGCTTTTTGTTGATGATTGTAAATGTTATTCAGTGGAAATGGTTTCTTTTTTACAATTGTAGGCACGCGTTTGACCACTATCTCACCTGATGGTAAATGATGATTCGGTCAAAGATGGAGCACGCTTGTCTAGAAGTAACCTTGACTTAAAGACTCAGGTTGTAGCTATCAGGAAACACATTTTTATATGTAAAGCTTTAGTAAAATTGAATTTGTTGCCTCCAATTGTTGTTGCAACTATTCGCACAGCTCGACTTCGCCCATTTTTGGGCATTTTGGTCTCTCATCCACGCTTTTTTGCCATCTTCACCCAAATACTACCGGCATTGGCAACACACAACATCACATCAACACCGATTAACAAAAAAATAAAATATCGGCTGCTTACTGATTATTCTGTATCCCAATTGTAAACCCAATCATCGAACATTTTCGATATTGGTTTTGCAAATCATCGCATTCAACAAAAATCCTTCGCATTGTAACAGACAAGATCACATCAACACGGATTTACAAAAAATAAAATATCGTCTGCTAACAAAAAAAAGCTTGCTGATTATTCTGTTTCCCAATTATGAACCGACCCATCGAACATTTTCGATACCGGTATTGCGAATCATCGCATTCAACAAAAAATCCTTCGCAACATTAAAGCAGTAAAAAAACATTGACCCTACCGTGAATCACAATCGCTTTGCTACGCAGGACAAAAAGTCAAAGCTACCAATAAAAATCATCCGCTGTACCCGCGTTTACGGATTATTTTATTTTAAAGCCACCCTTAAACCTTTTAACAGTCGTCAATTTTAACAGCCCCCGTTTCATTTTAACGAGTAAAGCCGATGTCCGTCAGTAGCTTGTTACTGAACTTTGACAAAATCAACTAGGGTATAAAATAAAACGGTTTTTATAGGCTTACAAAGGCGACAGGTTGGGCCACCTTTCGCTTTACGCTGGAATTACTGGGTTACGTGAATATAATGAAGCACGTTGTTTATTTTTTATGGGCTTTCATCTGAAATGGGTGCGCTGATAAAAGGATCTCGTTATCAATCGTTGCAATTAACGGTTGGGATACTCACATAAACATCATGTTTGTGTATTAAATTGGCGATTGAAATTTGTTTTCTTTTTTTATCAATGTCATCATCAGTACACAGAAGTCTCCTGCTAGACACGGCCAAAGATGTTTCTATTAGTTTTTTCTTATTGCCTCCTTAACAGAAACATTGACTGCATTCTATGATACTTTAATTTAAGACCTTTCCAAGGTTTAGTGATCTTTGTTCGAGTTGCAATTTAACACAACCGTGTGAAATCAAATTTCAATGTGTCACAGGTAATCGACGAAATAACGGTGAGGTGTCCAGGTGACCACAAACTGCTTTTACCTTTGAGAGCTTTAACGCCTCAAATAGAAATTGCATTTGCTTCATTTCTATCGCCCTTCCAATAATGATTTATTACTAAAAGTTTATACTTTTGTCATTATAGTAACATTCTCTTCTTCTTTTGGACCCTGTCTAATTAATAACAACTCTCTTTTCTCCTTCGTCTCTCCCCTCTGAATAACTTTGGAAAGCGACAAGTATGAATAGCTCAACAGCCATGATTTTTCTCTCCAGGACATCGCTCGGGTACTTTGCCGTTTGCTTTGAGTTACGTTACAACAAATAAATAAAACATCGCTCCAAATCTTTTCTAAAGTAAGAAAAATGATCACATTTCGAACGAAAAACCTGAAACAACACACTCAAAGCAAATTAGACAAATAGGTCGTACTACTAACAACGTTCACTACAACATTAGAAGTAGTAAATTAGTGTAGTATAGTGTAGTTAATTTAAATAGTAACAAAGGTATCGCGTCGTTTATCCCTCGGCTCACGAATGTGGGCCATCGATTCACATTCACTCTTAATCAGACTGAAAGGCGGAATCTAATTAAACTCTAATACAGAGTAAATGAAATCAGTGGGCGAGCAGATAGGCGCGCGGGTAAAGGAAAAATAAATGCCTTTGTGGGTCTTTTATGCTTTGTGATTGTGGTCGTGTGAGATTTTATTTTTAAACATATTGTTTTATTTCTATTCGATATCTGCTTTTTTTTTTGCTTGAGAAGAAAATATAATTTTATTATTACAGTAACTGTAATAATAAAATTATATTTTCTTGTTAGTAATGACAGTTTTTCAGGTTATTGTGGCGACACTTGGGGGAAGCCTATATCCAGCAGTGGAGGTCTTTCGGCTCTAATGATGATGATGACTTAGTTTTTTTATCACCTTCTTTGATTTATGCCATCATGATATGTCCATAGGAACCACCCTTTTCCAGTAATCAGAGTCATAATAGATCCAAACATATAGACGTAAGATGCCTCTATATTCGAGATGTTGTAAGGTACAAATTTGTTAAAATTAAATATATTCCTAGTGAGGAAATGCTGACATACTGACAACAGGTCTATGTCACATAAAACATTAGGTACAAGTTTATGACTTCGCTTGGTATTGTTTCTGTGTAATATTGTGTTATGAGTATTTGGTTTATTTTGATAAGTGAGGGTGTTATAATAATAATAATAATAAGCAGTCCCTCATGACGTGAACCTCGTGAAGACTGAGAAAGATAAACAAACGAAGTATCTTGACTTGGCTCGCGAGGTTGTCGACATGTGGGATGTGAACACAGCAGTCATTGTGCCGATAGTCGTGACGGCCAATGGCATAATTGCCAAGAGCCTCGACCAACATCTAAAGAGGCTCTCGTTGGGCAGCTGGATCAAGGGCTTGATCCAGAAAGCAGTACTCCTGGACACGGCGCGCATAGTTAGGAGGTTCCTCTCTCAGGGGCCCTGACCACCGGTAGCTTGGACCCTGTTCCCGATACCGGTGGGCTACTATTTTTTATATTTTTAAATATTTTTATATCATTGTATTTTAATATTTAAAAATGTAATTTGTATGTATATAAAATGAATAAAGGAGATAATAATAATAATAATAATAATATATCCTGGGACAACTCAGACACGGTCATCCGATCCCAAACTAGGCAGAGCCTGTACTATGGCAACCAGACAACTGATAAACATACTTATATATTTCTAAATACATACATATTATACACAAATTACACCCAGACACAGAACAAATGATCATGCTCATCACACAAAGATTTGTCCTGGGTGGAAATCGAACCCACGACCTCCAGTTAAGTAGTCAGGGTCACTAACCACTCGACCAACAGGCCAGTCCATAATGTTTATCAAAAGTGTAGATTTAAGTGACTTGTAACGCCATCTATACCACTAAGTGTGTAAGTTTAATAAAAGTTTTTTTAGTCTGCTGCGAACGACTAACGTGTTTTAATACGATCAATAGTAGCTTCCCTACAGACAAATGACTCAATCTCATATAATATTAAGTTAAGATTTAGGTAATAATGTTAATTTGAAAACGAGTTATGGAACGAAGTACAAGTTTGTCTTATAGACTACGTTGCTACTGCTAGTCTTGTCATATCTACTTAACGTTGAAGAAAAAATGGGCGATGACGCATTAGATCCCAAACAAAAGGAAACGACTTCGTCGTAGGCTCAGAAAGGGTTTTCGAAATGAGCTGAATTACTTTCTTCAAGGGATAGCCCTGTACTGCAGAAACCGGAGAATGGGGGAAAGTGGAAGGTCATGGAGGCTTTCCGTCTTTTCCCTGCAGTAGGACATGAGTCATCATCATCATATCAGCCGAAAGACGTCCACTACTGGACATAGGCCTCCCCCAACAACCGGTCTTGTGCGTCTCGCATCCATCGTCTATCCGCGACCCTCACCAGTTCATCGTTCCACAGAGGCACAGTACCGGCTTATAGTAATAAATTAGTTATTAAACGATTTCCTATTATCTTATCAACTGGATAAAAATACAACAAAATATTAAGCCTGAACAATCTAGGACCTAGGTATTCATTGTTACACTGGATATTTTTACGCTGTAACCTCCTATTAGTCTCGAAACATGAAAAAGAAATACTTGACTGTATCACTGCGTTGGGTTGAACATTATTTTGTGTGCACTGGCTTAGTAAATTAAAAAGAAAATTGCCAGTACGTTGTTGGCCTTTGTTTCCGTTAAATTATAGCTGATTGTTATGACAGGCTTAATTTTAAATGGCGTGGCTATGCATTCTGATGTACATTAGACTAAATTGAATAGTGTAGATTTTTAATTAAAGCGAGCATACTTTTGATAGCAACAAATCTAACGCTCATATTTCAAGTGAGTTTGGAGGAGCTCCACTCTGCTAAGTCGTCGTGACGACATAAAAAACCCATTTATGTCAATTAAAAATAACTAGCTTTTACTGTCAAATTGATGATTAGAGGTGGACTCGTCAAGGTTAGAATTAGGGGTGTTACATGTTAACCTAAATTCTAAAAGAAAAGTAAGGAATTTAAATAAACCGACTTCAAAAGTATAAATAATTACAGTTTTGAAGTCGGTTTATTTTAAACGTAATTATTATTAAATTAATAACTACAAAACCGGTCAAGTGCAAGTTGGACTCTCACACGAAGGGATCCGTACCATAAACCGAAAAAAACACGTTTCTAATATGGCAGCCCTCTTTAATTTTTTTTTGTTTTATTATTTTTGTTACAGCGGCAGCGGCAACAGAAATACACACTTTGTAAAAATTTCAACTGTCTGTCAATAGACAGACGGATGGACGGACGAACGGATATCGGAGGCTTAGTCATAGGGTTCCATCGGTTACCCTTCGGGTACGGAACCCTAAAAAAGGAGAAATATGAATTTTGTCTTTAAAAAATTTAAAGTAAATATGTTAATTATTTTTTGAGGACGGTGTCAGCCTTATTATTTGGAATATACGTTGTCACTTGGTACTCGTAAAGCGTATGCCATATATTGGTACACCCCACCTACCGCAGTTAGGCTTTATAGAAAGTATTTTTAACGAAAGGTTAAAAAGAAAGGTTTTGTCGTATTAAATCCACCCATGTACCACAACTGTACATAAAGTTTACGTAAATAAAATACCCAAAACGGCATTAAGTTAATCATAACTTACTACTACTTAACATACCGAGAATCCTCCGTCTCTTCGAAAGCATGTTAAGCCGTTGGTCCCGGCTGTCATTTAAAGATCTTTGGCAGTCGTTACGGATTGTCAGAAGCCAGAAAATCTGACACCAGTCTTGCCATGAAGTACCGTGTTACCCAGTTAATGGGGGTTGAGGAGGTCTGGTAGGCAGCCGTTCCACGTAAAATACTGGTATTCAGCTGAATCCGGTTTGACTGGAAGTCAACCCCAATGTAGTTGGGAAAATTATAGGCAGATGATGATGAGAGAAAAACGTCGCAAAGGCGAATAGGACTTACAAAAATATTATTCACAAATGAGTTGACCAAGATGCAGCCAAGTAAGAGGCACAGTATAATATACCTATAATAATAATAATAATAATATATCCTGGGACAACTCACACACGGTCATCCGATCCCAAACTAGGCAGTGCCTGTACTATGGCAACCAGACAACTGATAAACATACTTATATATTTCTAAATACATACATATTATACACAAATTACACCCAGACACAGAACAAATGATCATGCTCATAACACAAAGATTTGTCCTGGGTGGGAATCGAACCCACGACCTCCGGTTAAGCAGTCAGGGTCACTAACCACTCGACCAACAGGCCAGTCAAGGATATTTCTACTTGGATTTTCATTAGTTCAGTAGTGCATTTCAACATACTGTGGTAGGTACCTTTTCTTTCATAATCCTTGCCTTTGCAGAACTCTTTCAATCGTTCGAACTAAGCTTTCATTTGCATGCGGTAGGTATTGTGCTATGCGGATTTGTAGGCATTAGAAGATTACATACCGTTGCCAATAGAGAATGAATGGAAAGCACTACTCGCTTTGAATTTATTTTGCAAGAAGATGATTTAAAAAAAAAAAACATGCAGCTTAATTATTTCGGCTAGGTTTATAATTAGAAAATCAAGTTGAATTTGGATATTACTAAAAATTTTAGTGTAGTAAATAAACTTTGAAATCAGAATTTATAATTAAAAGGAAGCCTTATTTCTGTAATAATATGGTGTTCAAAATAACAAAAAACGCGTTAACAAACCAACGTCGAGTTTAAGACAAACATTTCAAGGCGTGACCCACAAACACCGTGCGTTCACGAAAATGCCGTATGAAAAGCCATGGCTTAAAGAGATCTCTTGCGCAGATCTATGATGCAGTTGACAGACGTAGCAGATAAGGAACTCGTTCCAGAATCATAGACGAAGCACCTGAGGGCGCATGGAGAGCCTCAATAGAGACTTGCTAAAGATAGACGAACTATGCACCGCAAATGTACGATTTTGTAGGCTTGTCGAGTCGGACTCTCATACGAAGGGTTTCGTACCATAACCGAAAAAACACGTTTCTTGTATGGGAGCCCTTTACTTTTTATTATTTTTTGTTATAGTGGCAATAGTATAAAAATTTCAACTGTCTTCCTATTACGGCTTCTGAGATACAGCCCGCTGACAGACAAGCGGATGGACGCACGAACGGACAGCGGAGGCTTAGTAATATAGTTCCGATGGTTACCGCTTGGGTACGGAACCCTAAAAATATATTTTTACCGCAGTTAACAGGTGCCAGAAATTATTATATTTGAAAGTAATCAGTCCGAATCAGCTCAGGAATTCCTTCTATTACTTTAATGTGTAAAACTAGGCAATGTCATAGCTAAATCAATATTTATATTCGTATTTATGGCCTATACAGTAAAACTATATTATAGTAATATGTCTAGCTATAATAACGAAACCAATTTTATATATATAAGTGTAATTAAACCGAACACCGTTCCTCGTCTAAACATAATGAAACATTATTCTAGTACTATATACTAATAATACCTAATGCATTTCCCATTTAAACAAACAGCCTTTCGAACCAGTAAAAGGGAACGCGCAATGTATAACGGCCATTACGCTAACTTTGACAGCGATGTAGCGGCTGATCGGTCATTACCCGCCCATCGGGCCTTCGCGTGACTAAAACTTCCTTAGTTCAGGTTGCATGCTATTTAACACGGAAAAATTTGCTTTCAGTCCATTTTCGAATAAAGCGACTGTCTAAAACGTATTAAATTAGAGCTTAAGTTAGATATAAAAGTTTTAAAGGTATTTTTCGTTGTTTCTTTAGAATTATATCAGCCGAAAGACGTCCACTGCTGGACTTAGGCCTCCACCAAAGGGGGGGTTTGCCATAATTGCCATGCTTAGCAGGCGGGTTGACGATCGAGAATGCTGCTGCTCATTCTCGGCTGAGTCCCTTAGTCGCCTCTTATGACACCCACGGGAAGTGATGAATCTTGAATGTTTGCTAACTAAAAATTACCAGCACTGTAACGAAATCTGAAGCAGGTATTTACTGAACAGGTTTATATTCTTTATTCATCTTCATTTAGCCATACAAGTATCTAGCTTTTAGCCGGGACTTCGTACGCGCATATATCCCGTTTTTTCCGTTCCCGTATAGCCTATATATAGCCTTCCTCATGAATGTGGCTATCACATACAAAAATAATTTTCCAAATCCGACTGGTAGTTCCAGAGATAAGCGCGTTCAAACAAACAAACATTAGCTTTAGGATTAATTTGATTAAATACGTAAAGATTTAAGATTACGTGTTTTTCTGAGCATTTACTGGGTTGTGGAGGTCTGGTAGGTAGTCGCTCCACGTCAAATACTAGTATTCAGATGCATCCAGTTTGACTGGAAGCCGACCCCAATACAGCTGCTGGGAAAGGCTAACGGCCGGTTTCAATAACGTACCTACCTTTAACCAACTGTCAAATTAGCTACCAACAGTAGCTGAAACGTCATTTCAGACACACACATTTCAGACATAGGCAAACATGACGTTTCAGCTACTGTTGGTAGCTAATCTGACAGTTGGTTAAAGGTAGATAAGTTATTGAGACCGGCCGTTAGTATATAAGGAATTGGGCAATGTATATATAAAAACAAAAACAATATGAAAGTATAAAAATGTATTAATACATAGGTGATTAGACAAAGGTCCCATGTGTGTGTACGGATACAATACCCCATTAAGACAATTCACAAAAAGACCTGCATACAAAAACTATTTTTAGAAAACTTCTAAAAGCTCAACTCTTTTGAAAACAAGCCAGGAAAAGAAACCTTTTGCATTTGCCAAAATTTAATTAAAAAGATATCTTTTGTTGGCTCGATTTTACTGTGTGTATCCTTTTGAATGGAAATTCAGTTATATTCAGTAGATAGGCCTAAATGAGTGCAATAAAAGATAAACTTAGCCTTAACCTTTTTGTTGTTTCATTTACAAACTAATCGTATTATGGCAAATTTCTTAACTATAAAGTGTGGATCTAAAAGTTAGCTTAAGTCACCAGAAAACGATAGATGGACTGTGTGAAAAATGGCAATTATGACTAAAAAGAGGTTAATATTGAGTCGATGTATACTGCCACACATACATATAAAACACACACTGCGCCGACCCTACCAAAATTATTTTAAGTCTTAAAAGGATCATCTGAACAAAAAGCTATCCTTTTAATTAAACTAACCACGTCATTCACCTTGAATCTACATTCCACGCATACTAACCCTACCACTAGGCATGCAAATCCCAAAATATATTAGAAGTATAAATAACAGACATTATTCATCCTCTCCAAACAAAACACAATCGATCTCGATGCGATATTAATGCAAAATTGAAAGCGGCTGGTTCGTCCGTCGGATGGCCAATGCTTTCAAAACAGCGCTTTCTGAATGCAAATGGGAAGATCGAACGTAGTCAATTTGGTGTTCATTCGCGTTATTGTAGATGAGTTAGACGCTTGGGATTTCTATGGTGCGGTCCTGAATGGGACAGTGGCTGTGGCTAATAAATGCTGCAGCGTTGGAAGTGATTTGGCTCTATTTGTTATGTTTGGTTGTGAATAGAAGCACCGCTACCACAGTACACTAGAAGAGCTGCACGCTGTAAAATATTATTAAATTCTCTTGGAAGTAGGTAGATATAGAATACTTACCATAAAACGAACAGGAAATACTCCGATGATTTGCCATTGTAGCGGCATCAATGCCGCCACATGAAAAACTAAGAAGCGAAATTTGTACGGCAACAAAAAGAACCGCAACGCCATCTACGACGAACTAACATCGAAATCCTGCATCGCGCAAGCAAAGTTCTCCATGCGATTTGAACATAAATACAACAGTCCGAATATCAACTATCGGGCAGTTGCCCACCAGACACAACAAACGTCTGGTTGGAGGATCCTCCCATTCCCAGTGGAGGTATGCGGGACTTTACTCTCTGTACCGCATACCTCTCTATACCATCATCATCATATCAGCCGAAAGACGCCCACTGCTGGACATAGGCCTCCCCAAAGGGAGGAGGATTAAAAGTTATGCCAAATAATTTTCGATTACATAAATGTTATATCAAACAACGTTAAACTAAATAAGTTTAGAAGAAATAAATGTATATCTCACGTTGATTTTATCTTATGAACGATAATAAAATGAAATTAGACCAAATGAGTTTATATCTTATGAAACGTACCCCAAATCGCAGGCTGGTCATCGATCCACTATGTTGGAGACTTACCAAAGGTAAAACGGCACCTATGAGCAAGACTGTTATTTCTTTAAAAGAATATTTTCCATTACACTTTCATTAACAAGAATTTAAACTGACTTCACTTAGCAATGTTCATTCATTCGTTTACTATTTCGATTATTCGTTCCATTGGCGTTAGTACAAGACACTGCACTTAAAATTTATTTAAATGGATCTCTTAATTGGGTATCCTTGCCCGAAAACTCATGAATAATGGTCATTTTGTTTGAGAGTTTGTGCTTAGGTAAGCTTTCTGATATGCAAGCAGAATAATGTTTATGAAATAAATAGTAATTGAGTCGAGTCGAGAGAACAAAGAAAGAGGTAATAAAGTGAATTTGTGATACTGTCAAGTCGATGTCAGTCGTTATGGTTAATCAGAATCTTTAAAGTCCATCAAGCAGTTCCTCCCAGTAACTGGGTTCTGGTAGTCATATGGACTAGTATGTTTATTAGGGTTCTGTACCCAAAGGGAAAAACGGGACCCTATTACTAAGACTCCGATGTCCGTCTGTCTGTCACCAGGCTGTAGGCTGCAGGCACGGTATCTCATGAACCGTGATAGTTAAACAGTTGAAATTTTTTACAGATGATGTATTTCTGCTGCCACTATAACAACAAATACTAAAAAAACAGAATAAAGTAAATATTTAAGGGTGCTCCAATACAACAAACGTGATTTTTTGCTCGTTTTTGCTCGATATTAATAAAGGCAAAAGGTAGACGCTTGAAATATTCACAGAACATTTCATTTTATATTCACTTCAAAAGTAAACAATGAAATTAAAATAAAACAAATATTTAAGGGGGCTCCCATACAACAAACGTGATTTTCTTGCCGTTTTTATTGATAATATCGGCACCCTTCGTGAGCGAGTCCGATTCGCACCAGGCTGGTTTTAAATAAAATGCCGATGTTCAGTTACAACCTTTTTTTTTTTATTACTACCATACTTTAATTCTAAATTTTGTCAGGTTTTCATGCTAAAATAAAGTTCGAGTAATTCCCAAGTTTCCTCATCTCTTCACAGTTATGAAATTAGGGAGGTGTAGAAGAGACCATTTAATAATATTTATAAAATTAATATCATTACCTACTCGTATGTACCTACTAATAACACATGACCTGTTTTATAATTATTCATCTTAAATTTCATCCAAATAAAAACTATGTCAATAGCAATCGAAAACAAATATAAAATACAACCGACTTCCAAAAAAAAAAAAAAAATTACTCTAAATTCGGAATCCGCTGCTTTTTGTTGTTTCGTCGTATTTTAACACCGACTTTCGAAATTAAAGTTATTTTATACTTCGTAGTTTTTTTTTAAGTCGGTTGTCTTTTGGTAAAGTTTTTTATTTTTAAATTTTTAGGGGCCCACACCTTAAAACACCACTGAAAGTCAGAGGAAAACAAAAATATGCCCAATAAATTTACTGCATTATTTACGGCATATTTTTTCTAGCTATTTCGATTTAAAACTCAAACTGCTGCTGACCAATTGGAAGGTATATCGTTTCACATGAGGATGAAAGAATTTTTCAAACCAGTTAATAAACGACGGAGTTATGAGGTAACAAAACCAATAAAAATACAACCGAATTGAGAACCTCCTCCTTTTTTTGAAGTCGGTTAAAAACTAAGTTGTTTAAAATACCCAATGCCAAGATAAATTCGCATTTCGTCAGTAGTTCCCAATATTCTTGAATACTTTTCGTATAAAAGGCTACAATATTCCTATTTCTATTATCCTACCCTCTTAAACAAGCCCAGATCACCTCCATTGTAGGTAAGTGAAAAACCTTGTTTGACACCCGCATTCCGAATATCTAAAACCTGAACGTTCTAGAATACTCAAATTACAAATTTTCACCGAAAATACAGCTACCGCCGCACTCAGAGCCGTCACTTAAACCTTGAGCTGTGATCTTTCAGTTTTAAAATTTTTGACCCGACTTGTGTTGAAAGAAACGATCAAAATTTGAATCAAAATGCTCTGTACTACTACTTACTCGTTAAATTATTAAATAATTCTGATTAACTAATGTTACTGTTAGATATTTTTATGCAAATATCTTTGAATGCATCGATCAGGCTCAAAAAATACTGTTTCAGATTGTTTGAATGAAAAAAAATATATTTTTCAACAACTAATCGCATCACTTGTCTTCTACGTCTTGTATATAATTTTTGCCAAGTTCTGAGCTGATGAAGATTCTGGAAAAAATATATGGATGTTTTTTCCAGAATCCGAGGGTAACACTGTAAACAACGTGTAACAGAATAAACGCAATACCTCTTAAGAGGTTATTGTACTCATCATTATGAACAACTTTTCCACCAACCCCGAAATCGCGAAAAAAAATTCAGCTGTTCAGTACATTTTGCCGAGTTATGCGCACAGAAAAGTATGGAACAGCTGAAATTTTTTTTCGCGATTTCAGTGTTGGTCCCATAGTAAAAGTTAAGCAACTAAGCAACGACTCTGAATAAGTGTCTCTAGTAATTGAACGAAAATGTTATCCTATTCCGTGTTCGTACAAAGTGTAAGGTAGCATCTCACTGTCTGCCAAACGACCCCTTTAGATTCTTAACACGCGTCCAGTAATGCTCCAAGACGGGTTATTTGTACTTTCCATCGATTTTGCTGCCTCTACTTTACTTTCTTTAACTTCTGTGTTACGGTACAATCTTGTAATCAAGTTTTCGACCGGGTTTTGTAGTGATCTTTTCGTTTTTGGGTTCCTTTGAATGTGATTGGGTATTTTTTGGGTTGGAAGTTTTTGGAATCCATCTGTGTGGCAAATTTTATTAATTTTCAAGTAACTTCACATTCTCATCTCAGTCGCGATCTGTCAGAAATGTGTCAAAAATTAGGGTTTTTTGACAGATTGCGATGCTATTGGAATATGATACTGGGATACCAATGCGAACGTTGTTTAAAATTCGTAGAATTGGCCCTCTGACTTTCGTTTAACTTTTTGAATGCTATTGTCACGTATACATGACAAGCAAGCGCGTGCCCTGTACGCCAAACATGTGCACAAATATGTGACAAAAAGTATGGCGAATTTATGGCATAGCGTCAGGGGCACGCCGATGCGTACATGCTCTGGCGTTCAAAAGGTTAAAAGTGTCACCGACACGTCATAGATCAGAAAGACTCTACTTTGGACACAATAAAAGTTTATTATGACCTTAAAAATAGTATGGTGTAACAATGGGCGGCCTTATCGCTAAAAACGATCTTTTACCTTTGGATGGATTTCACTGATAGGGAGAAAGATAGGGAGAAAACATACATACGACGATAGACGGTGGTGTACTATTTACATACATGTCTACAATAGATAACTAATAAAAAAAACTTTTTGTCAAAAAATACAACCGACTTCCAAAAAAAAAAAACCCTACAAAGTTTTTTATTTTACACTTTTTAGTGGTACTACTCACCTAACAACACCACTGGAAAGTCACAGGAAAGCAAAACGTGCGATTTCGTTTACTTTAATGATATTTATTATTTTCTGTTACCTCCAGCTATTTTGATTTAAAAACCAAACTACTAAACCGATTTTGATAAAATTTCTATGGGACCAACCGGAGCTTATTTTTTATGAAAACAGAATTTTTCAAATCGGTTCATAAATGACGGAATTATGAGGTAGCAAACAGAAAAAAATACAACCGAATTGAAAACCTCCACCTTTTTTTGAAGTCGGTTAAAAATTTAGTTTTTTTGGTGAACTAGGATACACAGTGATGTTTTATTTCAACGGGTTGCTTTCTAGTAACCACATTTAACACAAATAGTACCATTGAAAACCTGGGCTGACCCTGCTTAGAAAACCCTGCTGATAAATTAATGTACCACTCCAAAACCTATCTGAGTCGAACTTAAAGACCAACATCTTTACCAAACTTAAAATTATTTAAGCAGTTTTCAAGGCACTAAAATATGCTGTATTTTTTTAAGGATGGAAAATCATCAAATGACTTCTTCGGCTCTGGGTGCGTGTCAGACTCTTACTGACTAAAACCCATCCGTGTTCCTTCTAAAGCCCTTCGCGTTCCAGGGCCACGGTGACTCTTTTGAACAAATTCCGCAACCCTGGCAGGCTCTGGCCCTAGCGGGCCCCATCTCCTATCTGGCATCTCTTTGAGGCGCGCGTGGAACACAACGCACCATCGACCCGGGACTGGTTGTGACTGGACAGCGAGCCACCCAACGCTCGCCGTCCGCAGGCCTGCACCTACGGTGGCCGGGGATCGCCCTGCGACTCCCGACGCCCGGGGCGTCTTCTGTAGCGGCGGTTGGGGCGAAGGCCTTGTCTTTCCCTCGCACGGCCCGCCTCCTCCTTCGCTTGTATTACTGCTTCGCAGAAGGAGGTGACCGCTTCCGAAGCCTCCTCGCTCCGGACCATGAATTTAACCAGAACTAAAAGATGCTGCAGCTAGAACTATAACTCAAGCAAAATAGACACTCGGTTTACGCCCCGACAAATTCTGACTACACTAAAGAAATAAGTCTTAGACGTTACAGAACTAAAGCTTTATTTTTCCTTGTACATATAAATCTTCGGGATCGGTTCGTTGCACAGATTACTCTAGAATCCCTCTTAGTAGATGCAAGATGGATAACGGGTGGCCACGTCGCAAGATGCTTGTAAGGTCTTTGGTTTTATCTCAAAGAGTAGATGGGATTGCAATGTTTTCGTAAATATACTTTTCAGCTGTTAATTATGTGTAGGTAATTTGTATTTTGCTAAATGATCTCTATGTTCTTTTGGTGGCCCAGAGACATCGTCGCTCTTCAAAATATTTACAACTTGCTATCGCCCGCGGCTCCGCCTGCGTGAATGTCGTAAATTATCCCAAGAGAATATATTACCGGGATAAAAAAGCACCCTATGTGTGATGCCAGACTATAATCTACTTTGGTGCCAAACTTCATTAGGATCCGTTCTGTCGTGTGTGAGTAACAAACATCATTCAAACTTTCGCATTTATAATATTAGTACAAAAGTACTCATCGTTTGAAGCAACTTCAGCAGTTGAAAACAAAAACATCGATAGATTATGCAAAACAGGTACGTACTGATTAATGATGAATTTGAATTTGAATTGCCTTATACTAAATGAGACAAATCTTACATTTAATAATCATATGACGTATGCAACCAAACCAAAACAAACGCAATACCAAAACAGGGGTCATTGTGCTCATCACTATGAACAACTTTTACTAGAAAACCCCAAAATATGGGATCGATATAACTGATTTCGCTGGAGAATACCTACCAATTCCATAGATATTGGACAAATTGTCAGACAATTGTCACCTTTTATAAGGCCTTTTGAACGACTTACGGCCGGTCAAAATAACGGCCAACAGTAGCTGAAAAATCATATTTGCCTTTCAAACATGACGTTTCAGCTATTGTTGGTAGCTAATTTGACAGTTGGTTAAAAGTAGATACGTTATTGAAACCCGCCGTTAAAAGTAAAAACTTATGACTTTATTCCAGACATTTTCCTGAAAGCCTTATAATATTAAAGTACACAAAATAAAATGAGCTTGTTAAAACTCAAACCATTATCCCAGCTCTTCAAACCTTTACACTAGATGTATCAAAATATTTCCTTAGCGAGGATATACGATTACACAGACGGTAAACTCTGAGGCAGCGAGGCCTGATCCTAGCACACTACATTTACTCTGATACTCTTGAAGTACTAGCTACAGGGGGATTACGTTCCTTACAAAGTACGCGTCTTTTTGCTGATGTTCTTTTAATTTGGGTACGTTGCAAGCTTTTAGTGGATTTCGGTCGAATGAATGCAGTTTTTTCGTTTGGAGTGCATTCCAAAAGTAGGGTTTTGGGTCGACAATCTATTGACTGGGTTGTAGAATTAAAAGTGCTTTGAATTCCTGAAAAAAAATGTGTAATTTAACATTTTGCTCCAGAAATCCCTGGTTTGTAGCACATTATTCAAAAGTTCAGGCATTTAAAATGGCTTAGAGTATCTTTTTTGTTCTACATTAAATGGTGACAATCAATGTAAGAACTTCAAACAACGTCAAAATGTAGGGTTATATTCCTTAAAAATTTGGGAATTGCCTTTCTGTTAAAGTTATGTAGTCTGTTTTAACGAAAGATTTAAATAAATAAAGTATAAATAAAAAAAGAGCCGGCTGAACGTTCATCAATAAGAAACACGACATTTTTAAGTTTTGTCACATCACTGATCTCGAAGATAGTAGAGCGCATGGTGACTTCGCTTCGAGTATATTATGAGGTCCCAAATAGATGGACAAACTTTTAGAAATTACACAGACTACCAAAATAAGGACAATAATAAAACAAATAAGAAAAACGCATTAGATAAGTACTTACAAGTAAAAAAAACAGCTAACGAAAATACACTAAAAATGTCGGTTACCCAATGCATAAACACATCCATGTCTTTGTTATCTTATAATTTTGATACTACACATGTGCAGGTGTACGGGACTACGTCAGTTACCTACCCATAATGGAAGTGTATATTCTAGTGTTTTTTTTTTTTTTTTTTTAAATTTAATATGGGTTTGCTCTTGACTCTAGTCTAGGTCATAGATGACAGAGACAAAGTCGACGATGGAGCGAGCTTACCCAGAAGAAGCCTGTTCACTCTAATTTTGAAGAGATTAGGGTTGTATGCGTTCGGAAACACAGACGCAGGCAGAGAGTTCCACTCCTTTGCTGTGCGCATTATAAAAGACGTTTGGAAACGTTTAGTGCGAATTGGTGGAATAGCAACAAGGTAGGGATGGTAACTTGCAGTGCGTCTAGATGTCCGATGGTAGAAGGGGGCCGGTGGGATGAGATCGTGGAGTTCCTGGACACTCTCCCCGAAGTACAATCTGTAGAAGACCGACAAGCAGGCAACCTAGTGTGCCGAAAAAAATATTATTTTAGGTCAAAATAAAATCACTTTAATCAATGTTTTTTTTGGTTGGATATCTTTGGTTTGACGTTCTGAACGCTGTGTTAAAATTTGTCCATCTATTTAAAAGTGACCTTGTACAGGGCAAGTTGTGGCATCAGAAAAACGCGAGCCCATTCAGTCCTTACTACATAATTCAACGGTTCTAATCAACTAGTTTAGTTAATCCAACTAAACGATCTACCTCGCAACGATTTCCACCAAATTCATTATCCCTCCATTCCCTACTCGTAAATAGCACTCGACAATTTTCTCTGCTCCCAATGCGTCTCCAATGGTAATGGAATCATTGTGACTACTATATCGAATGAAATCGGTTCCGATTACCATCGATGATGCGCGATTAGGGTGCAGAACCTCATCGATTTTCGACTGTTCGCGTCGTCCATTAAGTATGTCTAATCCATTAGGTAGTAGATAATCTAGTATTTGATAATTGAATAACCTACATGCTATGCCTTTAATGTGACACTAACATTGAGCATTTTTTTATTAGTGTATTGTGTCCCACTACTGGGCAAAGGCTCGCCCTATATCCTTGCAGACACTATTTTCTTGCGCCATCTCGAACCAGCCTCCGCGCTGTGTACAGATCATCTCGGACCGGCTTTGGCGACGCCATCCATCCTCTGGCACCCATTGCGTGGAGACTTTTGCCCAGCAGTCACTGTGCATGCGTCCGGTGTGACATTATAAAACTCAGATTTTTTTGGGATAATTCTTTAGTTCAGGTGGTCTCTTGTACTTAAAAAATACAAATTAAAGACTTAATATCATCTCAGCAATCAATGTTAGAAACTTGTCAAAATATAAATTTCGAATGGTTTCGAATTATTTAAATAATAGTTGCCGCCCGCGGCTCCGCCCGCGTAATTGTTGAAAATTATCCCAAGAGAACATACTCCCGGGATGAAAAGTATCCTATGTGCTATCTCAGACTATAAACCATATCTTTGACAAATTTCATCAATATCCGTCCAGGCGTTTGCGTGTGAAGAAGTAACAAACATACACACACTCACAAACTTTCGCCTTTATAATATTAGTGTGATGATTAGTGTAAAGTGTGATGAATACAAAAAAAAAACAATGAATGTTCATAAGTATAAATGCACCATTCATAAAAATGGAACGTTTCCATCTTTGCAAACGACTTCAAAAAGACTTCTACGTTCGACGCGATTCTAGAGTAAACGAACGGAAAACAGACATGACAGAAACGAGAAAAAACGGAGTTCGAATTTGCGTAATTCCGTCTTTCCTACATCCCTAATAACAAAGCTGGCTTCATAATAAATATCCTTCGACTCACATACCCACAAGTCTATTATTGTTTCCTGCGTATTTCCTCGGAATATTTTAAGGAAAGCAATAATTCTTCTCCCCCATTTTATTATAATGAAGGATGCAATAGATGTTTTCTTTGTGGGGTAAAGTTTTTGAAATTCATGAAATATTGCAACATTTATTACTATTTTTATAGTTTGTGTGCAATAAATAAGGGGCAATGCACTATGGATGACATGTTTAATTTATTCAATGGCATGGATATGGGTTTAGTGGTAATGTAATTGTTAGTCTAGGTTGTCGTTACCACAAGCAAAGGGAGTTTTCCGATAAACTTGATTGTATTAGGGATGTGATTCAATTTTATACGGTGTCTAGTGATACAGTTTTGTTATTGAGATGTTGAATTATAAAGAAGTAAAACAACTAGCCAAGTGCGAGTTGGACTCGCGCACAAAGGGTTCCGTACCATTTTATCTATAAAAACGGCAAAAACATCAAGTTTGTTGTATGGGAGCCCTTAAATATTTATTTTATTATGTTTTTTAGTATTTGTTGTTATAACGGCAACAGAAATACATCATCTGAGAAAATTTCAACTGTCTAACTATGACGGTTCATGCGACACAGCCTGGTGACAGACGGACAGCGAAGTCTTAGTAATAGGGTCCCGTTTTACCCTTTTGGTACGGAACCCTAAAAATGACACTTGAAGCAAAATATACTTGCTTTTTCATCTCTTTAACGATTACATTTTTTGTTTTCCCTTGAATTGATTGTAAACTAAGACAAAAAAAAACCGGCCAAGTGCGAGTCGGACTCGCATGCAGAGGGTTCCAAACGAGTAATATTTTTTTAACACTTTAAAATTATAGGCTTCTTATAAATTTTCCAGTAAAATATACAAAAAAGTAAAGGCCAATAGGTAAAAGCCCATTTTCTGTATTATTTTAGGCTTTAAGGAGGGGTGGTCAATGATCAGTCAAATGGTCAATTTTCATCTTATTTCTTTAATAACTTCAGAATGGCATATTTTAAAATTATAAAAAAAAACATTGAGACCCTGATTTGAGCCCGTTGACTTGATATGTCATACCGTACAGTTGCAAAAACTTTTTTTTTTATTTTCCCCCCCAAAGACCCCATTTTGCAAATTTATTTATTTTCGTTATACGTGTTTGGATCATAAAAAGTTATATGTGTATCAAATTTCAACTGAATCGATTCAGTAAATTTGTAGAAAATCAGCTATGACAGTGAAACAGACAGACAGACATACAACCGAATGATCTTATATGAGTTCAGTTTTTCTATACAAACGTTCGGAACCGTTAAAAATCTGATGATTCGGGTCAGCAAAAGACAATGAACAATTTTGTATGAACTCGCCCAGTGCACAAAATCCAGCTTTTATTATGAATGACATATGCTACAACAACTTGTGTCCGCAATGTTTATTGTCTTTTAGATTTATTAGTTCTGAGAAAATAGCAAATTCACGTACATGAGAACAATTTTTAACCGACGCAAAAACCGTATGTTTTAACATGTATCTGGTATGTTTGCCGATGCGAGAGTGGATGATTTCTACGCAATTATCCGTAAGCGTTGCGCCTCTCTAAGGCACAGAATACGCGGCAGCTCCCACAGCATGCTGAGTGCATTGAGTGACCGGTGGGACTGTCCAATGCTCGGCCGATGGGTAGGACTGCACAGTGCACACTCATGGCATATTTATTTGTGTTAAATTGTAACTGTCTTGTTTTTATTCTATGTGTACTACTAACAATAGTTTTCTAAGCTTAATGTATTTACTAACGTTATGGACCTCGGTCTGCAAATAAATAAATATTATTATTATTAAAAACGGAGGAGGTTCTCAAGTCGAAGCGCAAATATATTTTTTTTTATCTAAATCAAATTTTACCTACAGTAAATTATAACACTGAAAGTTATGTAAACCATAAATAAAAAATATTCTTATAAAAACTAACCTTCAAACAAAAATAAAGAACTGTATATGTACTATAACTCATAACAAAAAAAGCTAATTCACATCCACAATTACCAACAATTTAAAATCAAGAATATTCATAACCGAATGTCAACCGGGGGGTTGACATAAAACATAGACAGATGACAAACATAAAAGGTCATTTAAAAAACAAACAAAATATTTTTTTGTGTATTTGGGACAATGTAACCAACGGAGCAAGAAAATTTTATAGCTTGAGGGGACTTGGGGCAGACAAACGGTCTAATTATTGTCTTGTTTCCCTTATAACATTTCGTATGTAAAAATTTGGGCAAGAACCAGCCATGTCCGGAGGCATATTTCGTGTTTAACTCGTAGGTGAAACGGTTGCAAGAAGTTTTAAATTCAGAGGTCTGCCCTGCTTGGGCGGAGCAACGCCGTGTCCTCGTCGAGGCGATCGGCGGCAGTGACCTCTCGCGTCCGGCCCTGGTTGAATACATGGTCCGGAGCGAGGAGGCTTGGGGAGCGGTCACCTCCTTCTGCGAAGCAATAATGCTAGCGAAGGAGGAGGCGGGCCGCGCGAGGGAAAGGCAAGGCCTTCGCCCCAACCGCCGCTACAGGAGAAGACGCCCCGGGCGTCGGGAGTCGCAGGGCGATCCCCGGCCACCGTAGGCGCGGGCCTGCGGACGGCGAGCATTGGGTGGCTCGCTGTCCGATCACCACCAGGCCCGGGTCGATGGCGCGTTGTGTTTCACGCGCGCCTCAAAGAGATGTCAGCATAGAAGACGGGGCCCGCTAGGGCCAGAGCCTGCCAGGGTTGCGGAATTTGTTCGAAAGAGTCACCGCGGCCCTGGAACGCAAAGGGCTTTAGAAGGAACACGGATGGGTTTTAGTCAGTAAGAGTCTGACACGCCCTTCCGCTCCACCCAGAGCGAAAGAAGTTATTTGATGATTTCCCATCCATAAAAAAGTTTTTTTTTTTAAGTTTAATAATTTTAAGACACTGTTATGATCTGTGTATTGTATGTGGGAAGCAAACCTTTTACCATCACTTTTTTCTATTAAGAGGAAATGCAAATATACGAATGTGAAAAATGCCCAGTATAGTGAGACAAAATTGTCAGCAGCGTGACTGGCTGAAAAATATTCAACCGCAAGCACATGATTTGAGTCTAATTTATAAACTGTCTATTTCTTCCCAATAACACTCTCCATAACGGATCTTTAGTCTTTTGAATACACATTCAAACATACATATTAGTTACAAACATTGAAACCAATTTCACAAATGAAAAAAAAAACGTTGGTAAATTAATTTCTACTACATATAAATATAATTATTTTTACTGATTATTCCAACGCTTATAAGCTTCACAGTTCTCTGTCTAGAACTTTTTATATGAAAAACAATTAATTAACTTTAATGCAATGCATTCTGTTGAAACAAGTTATATGAGGGAGCCGGGAATGCAGAATGAAATAGAGAATACCAAGCTCAAATAACTCATAAAATTCTCGTTCTTCATTACGTTTAATTTGTCCACAGTTCATATTTTTAGAGAAAACAGTAACTAATAAAAACGGAAAAAAGAAAATAGACATTGACTTCCTGGTAAGAAGCAATAGCGGCAATTCAGCAAAAGAGAAAAAAAAGGTACGAAAAGATAAATTTTTCCTTTTGCATTTTGTTTCGCGCCACTCTCCCATTTCTTTTGTTCCGAGTGATTTATGTAGTACTGGTAACATTACAAAACATTTAACATACAAAGAAAGTAAATAAAAATTTAAATAGAAAAGCGTCAGATATATTTTTGAATGACTGGTGGCCTTTCTTGAACTGCTTTTTTTGTATCATGTTTTGTAATTGAGTAGTGAAAAGGATTTTTTATATAATACCTATATTTTTTTATATTATATAATAACATACTTATTTTTCCGCTACTGAGTCACGTGGCTAAGTTAAACAGATTAGGCGTACTGAATAGGCCTATTAAAATTAATAATTAATTAATACTATTACCAGCAATCTTACGACAGTAGCTTCATCCGATAGGTAAAGTTAGGAAGAACAATAATATTATAGTTTTACATAAATATTCCACTACCTATTACAAAGAAAAACACGTGTCGAAATTATAGAAAACGCAGGCCGGCCCGCGTGACTGAGCGTTACAGTTAGAAATTAATATTCATGAACCACAAATTGGAACAGGGAACCAAATCACAGAGTTTTCACAGGGATCAGTTATCGATATTCCTTTAATTTCATTCTATGATTAGATTTTTGGAAATTACGACACTACTTCAATGAGCACTGACACATTCATGTAAGATTAAGTTGACATTTTTTAATAACTTATGCACTAGGAAAATCACTGTGCAAAGCTTTTTTAATAAGCATTTTCTACCAGCCAACCTTAGGTTAGTGCAGAAAAAGAACAATTTACATCTTGGCTCATTAACCCATTATTATTTTTAGTATAGTCTTCACAGCATGCACTAAAAAAGTCTAATAAACCTTTAAGAAATTTAATTATTAAAAAAATATATATATAACATTAAAATATAATGTAACATAACAAAAATTTAATATATTAATACAACATTTCAATATTTACAAGGTACACATTCGATTAATTACATATAATTTACGTTTTCTTGGGGTTGTCCGGTGGTAAGAAATATGCTGCCACAGCAATGCCACCTGCAAACAAAATTAAGATTAAAATAATTAAATAGTCTGTGTGTGTGAATTTTAGTGAGCAGCTATGCAGCATATGGGAGACACGATACTTTGGATATCGACGATTTGATGATAGTGCAAGGTTTTGACGAGCTCGTGGATAAGGAATAACAGCCTCCAGGCTCAGATTTTCAAGGTTAAGCAACGCTTGCTGAGATCGGTCTGTGGATAGATAACCATCCATTACACATCGTGACTCCTCCGTGCATCGAACATGAAGTCGTTGGTCCCGGCTGTTATTTGCATATTTGCCAGTCGCCTTTTTTTAGGGTTTCGTACCCAAAGGGTAAAACGGGACCCTATTACTAAGATTTCGCTGTCGATCTGTCTGTCCGTATGTCACCAGGCTGTATCTCATGAACCGTGATAGTTGGACAGTTGAAATTTTCACAGATTTCTGTTGCCGCTATAACAACAAATAGTAAAAAGCAGAATAAAATAAATATTTAGGGGGCTCCCATACAACAGACATGGTTTTTTGCCGTTTCTATAGGTAATGGTACGGAACCCTTCGTGCGCGAGTTCAACTCGCACTAGGCCGCTTTTATTTCTTTATAAAATCCAGCATCTCAGCTGCATCTGGTTCGACATAAATTTTGATTTGACGATAGCAGCTTGCAGTTGCACATTTGATCCCTAGCCGTGATGCTAAAAGTAGAGTGTCCGCAAATATCCTACTTTAGTTTAAAATTAGTTAAATGGTAAGCATACTCACTCAAAAGGTAGCCACTGAAAGCGTAGAATGTCATGGCGCAGTTTGTCATCAGAAACATACCGAGGAAGTTGACGCCAGCCAAACCACTAATACGAGCCACCATCACGCCAAGACATGCAGCCATCCCCCTAAAAAAAATTAAGTATTAAATTACAGTATTTAAAAGGGCAAGCTTATGCTTAGAATATCATACTTAGTTTAGCATCAGTTAAGATATGTTTAGGGAAGGAATTTACTATCATAATGGGTAAGACATGGACATGCCTTCGAAACACCACAATACTGGTGATCGCAGTGCGTTTTCATCAGCAGGCAAGCGTTGCTGCATGCTTTGTTACCTACACGGTAGATTTAAACCTACGTATACTGAAATTTCTATTGCTCTCTATCTCTGCCTAGCCTTATCTCATTTAATGGGTTCGGCTCTCTTCGGCATTCTTCGCCAGATGTGTCTGTGCTGCGTCGTCGAAACATCCAAATTTTCTGCTTTCAGGTCGTTGTTTGCAAAGGACATCCAGGTGGTCTTTCACGCTTTTTTCGGTTTTGGATTGCATTCGAAGAAAATATTAAGGTATAAAGAGAAATATGACAACACAAAAACTAACCTGAAAGATGTTGGAAACAACTCCACATAATATGCAAACAGCACTCCCATACACAAGTTAGTCATCATCATTCCTACATACAATAGTAGACTTGCAATATTATTCTGATTGAAGACTGCTCCTAAGCTGGACAGCAATGGAATAAGGAGAAATGCTATCATCATCGCTTTCTTTCTTGAAGCAAACTTGGATACTGCAAGGGTAATACCAGCGAAGACAAGGCCATGAGTGACACCTGATAGTAAGGTCCGTGTTTGAATTGATGAAGAGCAGGCGATCTGGAACAAAACAATTAGGGTTTAAGTTGTCAAGAATCGCGTATAAATTAATGATTTTGGTCACCTCTTGTCAATATTTTTTTCACATCATCATCCATGTAACCAGGATTTTTGTAAACATAAAATGATTTAAAAGGGTGTCTGTGGAGTTTCTTGCACGTTCTTCTCCATAGAGATCTACGCTTTCGAACGTGCAAATAGCTTCATGTTTTTGACGAACTGACTTTGACAATTCAAAAGTACCTGATAATGGTTTATTTGAAATAAATGCTTTGACTTTGACTTTGACTTTTTCACAAACACTGTGCTAAGTGTATATGGTAATTTATTTCAAAGTGCTCAGAAATAATGTGTATCTAAATAAGGATTTATCGTAAAGAAGTCGTATTTTGGACAGATGCTTCCCATATTAAATAGATCAACTTAGATTAGTTTAAGTTATCACTTCTGTCGGGAGTCCCGAGACGCACACGTTTTTATGTAGGAATTAAGTTCGATTTGAAGGTGGTCGTTGTTTAATTGGTTCGAATCAAACAATGATAAAAAAAGGTTCAGTAAAAATTATACAATTGATAAAATAATACTTACCACTTTATCAGTAGATGATGCTGTGTGATTTGATATGCTCATTATAATACTGCATAAGCTGCCTGAAAGTGCTTCCGAGCTAACACCGGCTGAGAAAGCCTCCACAATATAAGGCATCCACATAACAAAACTGTTATTACTGTGAAATATAAAATAACATGGAATTGCTTAACAAAAAAAATGAAGTCTGTAATAAAAATGTAACTGAGATAAAATTCTAAGAACTGCAGGAATGTGATTTAATAAAATGAAACCTAATGACACATCTCTTAATTTTCTCAAAAGATAAAACATTTTTGTAAGAAAAATATATGCCCATAAATGTCACGAATTGAACAACGTTATAAGGAACGATTCAAGGGAACATAATGCCGCAAGCATAATACAATAATACCAATGCCGTCCTGGCGATGATCGCGGACCGGATGGACTATCCATACATACGGCACCTTTGTGTTAGGTATGTTGCCGTTAGCAGGGCCGGTTAGTTATTAACGGCCGGTTTCAATATCGTATCTACATTTAACCAACTGTCAAATGTTTAGCTGACCAACAGTAGCTGAAACGTCATGTGTGAAAGGCAAATATGATGTTTCAGCAGGTATTGAGACCGGCCATACGTCTTTTTGTATTATCCTTTTTAGTGTCTTTCCGTATTTGTCTGTATTTGTTTGTACTCCACATATGAGTTAAGGTTGCTCGAAATAATGTATTTTTTTTATTTATAATTTTCCTTTCACATTAATTTTAGTGAGTTTTTAATAATAATTAGCAGCTTCGCCCGTTTATATTAAGAAAATCATCCCAAGGGAACTTATTCCCTCAAAGGACCTTATGTCCTATTCCTGGAACTAATAGTTTACCTGTGTACTAAGTATCATTCAAATCAAAGAGACAACAAATACACAGACAGACAGAGTTACCACATTTATAATATCGAAATATTGATATGGAAACGGTAAAAATAAATATTTTTGTGGGAACTCACATACTGTAAATTACAGTGGTCAAGAAGAAAAGCTGTAAGGTCCTCCAAAGTAAAGGTGGTTTAAACAACGGTATTGTCTGTCTCCAGAGTGATACTAACAAGTTTGCTTTCTCATCATTTACTATTCTGACCTTTGCCTCTTCTTTTAATATTACTCTTCGAACCTGTGAAAAGAAAAAAATATATAAGGCTATGCAGTATTGCTATGAAAATCAATCGCTATAAATTATAGAGGTTTGCGGTACAGAGAGTAAAGTCTCGCGCACCTTCACTGAAATAGGAGGATCCTCTGACCAGACAGTTGTTGTGTCTGGTGGGCAACTGCCCGATACTTGATATCTGGACTGTTGTATATGTTCAAATCGCATGGAGAACTTTGCTTGCACGATGCAGGATTTCGTTTGTAGTTCGTCGCTGACAGGATAGATGGCCTTGCGGTTCTTTTTGTTGCCATACAAATTTCGCTTCTTAGTTTTTCATGTGGCGGCATTGATGCCGCTACAAAATTATTAATTATATTATCTTTAATACTTATAGCTCTCGTACAAAATGACAAGCTAATTTGGCCAGCCTCAAATTCACAGAAAACACCAGGATGAGGGTAACACGGATCCGTGGCAAATAGAAAACGAAGTATATTGAGACTACACCCAACTGTGGATGTTTTCAAGCTGACAGGTATGATTGAATTGATGATGATAATTGAGAGTGGTATTGTACAAGATACATATGTCGTTGACCTACTTTGTAGGCCAGTACAATTGTAGGGACTTTAAAAGAAACTTTGACCTATTACATTTTTGCGGTGTTTTTTCTCAGAGTAGTCAGTTATAAAACACCGGCCTCATCTAGTTTACAATTACCAAAAAATATTGACGTGTAAAAGTGTTATTTTCAACTTACTGACAAAATTAATATGATTTATCATTTTTCGATATTTCTACAACAATTTTCAGAGGTACAATTCGGCCCCATCATAAATTAAAGAAGCACTTTAAATTTACCTCATACATACCGGATACTCATCCTCGTTACCTCCATTCCTCATCCAAATTTTTGCAAGATACTCCAAGGCTTCTCTTTCCCGACCAGCATTGACGAGAAACTTGGGGCTCTCATAGAAGAAGTACAGTAGAAAGCCGCTGATTCCAAGTGGTGCTGCCATCACAAGGGTCAGGAGCCTCCATGGTGTGAACTTGATGAAGACCAGGTCACCGGCGAAGTTGAGTTGGAGAATGAAGAATCCGGGAACTGAGGAGGGTGTGAAAACTGTTGGGATTAACATGCTTTCCGACGCACGTAGAATAATCGGTGGGTAATAGATGAATAGATGGTAACCAAATCTACAGGCCGATATCAGAAAGCGTTGCTTAACCTGGAAGATAGATCCGTGTGTCTTGTAATTAGCAAAGAAATAGGCTATAATACTTTGCTGTTGTTGGTACTCATACATTTTGCAAGTTTTTATTGGGTGTGTTATGTGCTGTGAAGCTATAAGAATAATGATTTATGACCATAATAACTTATTAAAATTTATGTAGCAATTCTACAAACTAATAATGTGAAGATGAGTAAAACTTGAGGGATAGATGTGGAAAATAAGTATCAATATTATTGTCGCCATAGCACGATTAGCATAAATCACGAATGATTCAGTCTTCTCAGTAAAAACTTATTAGTATTTCTTTATACGGATAATAGTGTTTTGAGCTACCGCGTAATTTAAATTCTACAGACAAATGCACTCGATAATTTGTTTCATACAATGGTTAAACAAGATGGCACGTGTAAGGAAATTAAGATGTTTACCGTATTCTTACTTTTTCAGAATAATTTAGAGCTGCATCTTCAACTTAGGAATTGTTTGTATATAGAAGAGAACTTGTATTATTCAAGAAAATACTTTACTTCGGAGACATGCGCAACTTTTACGTATAGCAAGATTATTTAAAATAAATAGAAAACATTTTTTTATTTGACCTGGTTTTAAACAAAAAAAATCGATATTAGTAAACAAAGTCACTCTTTTCGG
Source organism: Mamestra configurata (assembly GCA_002192655.3). Taxonomy (NCBI): domain Eukaryota; kingdom Metazoa; phylum Arthropoda; class Insecta; order Lepidoptera; family Noctuidae; genus Mamestra; species Mamestra configurata. Next base: position 137,093 of record NDFZ01004837.1, read on the forward strand.
TACTTAATAACGAGTTATGTGTTCCTTCTTTGACAGTCGGGTAAACATACAAAAATAGATCTTATTTTTTTTGTTAAATATGTTCTATTAAAGATACTGCTTTAATGGAAGGAAAATGCAGATAATCTCCAAAACAACCCTGTATAGAGAACGGTAGATTTTTCCGCAATTTGAAGGTTTTTTTTTTTTTTTACTTTACCGTACACTAGGAATTGCTTCTGTATCGAAGGTGCGTTTACAAACATAAATTCACTTAAATCAACACCAGACTCGGAACAACTATCTGGATACAAATATTTGTTCCGTGCGGGGATCGAACCCGCAACACGCAGCGCAGCAGTCAATCACTCAAACACTGCACCAACCGTGTAGTCATCGTCAGTTTGATTGCAAAGTAAAAGTTATGGTCATATTCATCTGAAAAATTGCTAATTATATAAGTCACCCTGTATGAAACTCACCAACATAACTAAGGAGGAATAACATCAGCGCACTAGTCATTATGAGCATGTAGAAACCTCTGACCGTAGTCGAGCAGGATTCACCAAGAAGCGCATAGGCACCAGATTGGACTGCGCTGCAACTGTAAAAAAAATCGTATCAAAATATTTACTTGAAAATTATAAAACAATTTTTGCGCTTTCGTGGTTTATTTTTTTTCCTTAGCCTATTGTGTCCCACTGCTGGGCAAAGGCCTCCCCCATATCCTTCCAGACATTCTTTTCTTCCAGCCTTCGTGGTGTGCATCCAAATCATCTCGCCACCGCTTTCTGGGCCGGCCTCGGCGACGCCGTCTATCCTCTGGCACCCATTGCGTGGAGACTTTTGCCCAGCGGTCACTATGCATGCGGCTGGTGTAACCCGCACGCTTCATTATTACAATACAATAATTTACAAAACCATACGAATATCTGATGTGAATAAATATGAAACAAACAAACTTGGTATTAAGTTAGTATAGGTACCAAATATTAATTATTTGAGCTCTCAAAAGTCCAGAATAATTTCATTCGTAACTGAGACCACGCACATACTCTCGATATTATTATTTTATTTCTTTAATATTTTACATTATACAACACACAGGTACGAACTATAAATGATAAAGAGATAATGATACAACTTGCTATCGGGAATTATATAAGAATGCAACCCTAATCTTTTCAAAATTAGAGTGAACAGGCTTCTTCTGGGTAAGCTCGCACCATCGTCGACTTTGTCTCTGTCATCTATGACCTAGAATAGAGTCAAGGGCAAACCCATATTAAATAAATATATATATATATATATATATATATTCATACTCACAAACACGAACTAAAAACCTTGAGAACAGCCAACATGATCCAGTTTGAGGAAAAAGCGCTTATAAAAGAAGATAGAAAACTTCCCCATAAAGCGATCAGCAGTGTTTTTCTTCGACCTTTTGTGTCTGATACGTAGCCCCAAGGTATTGACATTACAATTGGTCCTGGAATAAAATCGAGATTGAAAGTCAACACAATGTTAAAAATAATTTTATAGGCAAGTAGATGGGACAGATGAAAGACGACAGAATTTGTGACATTTATGAATAGTTTTGAGGCGCATATATATATCTATATTTATACACATACTATACACATAATACGGATCGCTGTCTGTACATGGAAGATATATGAGAAAAATATTATTGGTACCTTTATCAACGCATGCAATAACACCCAAAACAATGATTGTTAAAATTGTTGTCTGTTTGACTTTTTTTTGCATTTGTGCACGCTTATCACAGAAACGGCGTATCCGATTTAGACATAGTTTTCACTAATACATTGTGGTAAGCTTCACTTAACATTTAGTGTTTGTTTCATGTCAATCGGTAAATAAAAAAGTCATGCCAATTTAAAGAATTCTTTCTCTGCTCAGTAGCATTGACAGAAACTTAACTAAACTTCACAATCTTAAAATAAATAAGTAATAAAACTGGGAAGAATGGGAAGGGATAAATTATTTGATTGATTGATCGCCCCGCAGTGAGACAACTCAGGCTAAATATAATAATTGATCTATGCCCGGGTTGTCGACATGTGGGATGTAAATACAACAGTCATTGTACCGATAGTCGTGGCCAATGATATAATAGCCAAGAACATCGACGAACACCTGAGGAGATTCTCGCATAGCTGTTGGATCGAAAGCTTTACTCTTAGACCCGGCGCGTATTTCGAAGTGCGTTCAGAAAATTCCAATCCCAGAAGCCTTGACCAACGCTAGCTTGGATTCGTACATGATACTGGTGGGCTACTATTTTTAAATGTTTCTGTGAATTATGTTTATTTATATACGATTTTAAAAATTGAATAATAATAACATTTAAGCTATTGCATTGAGTGAAACTGCGAATGGGAATAGACAGAAACGAGAAAGATTGCAAGACGTGACACTTTGATAAGAATTGTCCCGACGCATATTTCTGATCAATAGACAAATATGGTAAAAAAAAACAACGGCTTGCACTCCGGGAGTGCCGGCAGAAGTGAAAAATTGAACATTAAAGTTGTACATTTTTGATATTTTGAAATGGTTAGGGAATAATCTCGCACGAATTACTTTAATTTTCAGTATAAAAGTACTATCAACATGTGGTAAAATACAATATTCATTTATTGCGCCATCGTACACAAACATGACAACTTATACACAACAATTCAGTAGATAGGGAAGTTGTATTTAAAGCCCAAAAGAGATGCGTCAGAGCGATGTGTGGCCTAAAAAGCACAGACAGTTGTCAGCCGTTCTTTATACGTCTAAAAATTCTTACCTTGCCATCACTATACATATACGAAACAAATGTATTTGTTAAATCAAACATCTCACAATATAAAATGGCCACTAAAAGTTATTACAGGAAGTTAAGAGATAAAAACAAATCAGAGCTCGAAGTGACTTATGGTAAAACTGCACTTATGAATAAAAGTACCTTCTGCATGGCTAAAAAAATATATAACAAACTACCTGAGAATATAAAAACGTTGAATCTGGACAATTTCAAAACAGCATTATTAAAAATTTTGGTAAATAAATGCTATTACTCACTAAAGGAATATTTGGACGATAATTCTATAATTACTGCTTTCGAAAACTGTACACCAACTTAGACGATTTTGAATCTTATTTGACATCATCATTAGTATGACAATTTTATGACATGTATCCATTTGACATTTTATTAAAATTGATTATGACTTTTTTATCTTTTCTATTTAACATAAGTACATGTGCCTATTAATATTGACTGGTAGACATGTTAGAATCCTACATCACTTTAGACAATTTTGTTTTTTTTTGTTGACATTAGCATTATACAATTATGACATGTAACACAGTCTCTTTGTTTTTTTTTTTTTGAAATTGATCTTAATTATAATTCATATTGATAATTTATGCATGTACTATTATAGTTACTGGTTACTATTTGAATTGAGGAATATTTGTACGCCTCAGGGCAAAACATAGAGGATCTGTATAACTGTACCATCTCTCAACTATTGTAATTTGACCTATGTTTACAAATAAAGCATTCTGATTCTGATTCTGATTCTGATTCTGATATATAACATTAAAAATTTAACACTTCAGAACTTTCCCTCCGTCTTACGAATTTTCGATCAAGTCACGTGTTTGTTGTTTTGTCGTTGTCACCTGACGCGACTTTGAATCTTGAAATTTTTTACCCAATTCAAAAACTGCACAACGCCGCTAAAGAAGAAGAAAGAAGTTTTCACTTCAAAAACAAAAACTCACCAACAAAAGGCATAGACAGCATTGTACTCTTTTGCCATAGTTCCAATTGGAAGTCGCAGCTGCAACCAGTTACAATGATGGAAAATCCAAAGATGTCGATCCCCATACCCAACAGTCCGATGCTGAGAGCTGTGAGAAGACCGCGGTTGTACCAGCCATTGCCTGAAAAAATGATTTAGTGGATTTCAAAGTTTACTCACTGCCTTGACATCAGATCAGGATCAGGCAAGATTGAGAAGAATGAAAAAAAGAAGCAGACTTGAAATCCTTAGTTGTCGCAAAAATATCAATGACTAGCTTTTGTACGCGCATATCCCATTTTTTCCAGTTCCCGTAGGAATTTTGGGAAATCCTCTCTTAGTGCTCCCTAACGGAGTGTAAGGAAGCTACTTGCCAAATTTCAGCTTTCGGTCAGTAGTTTCCGCTGTAAGTTGTCTGTCAGTCACTCAGTCAGTCAGTAAGGGAAGAGTTTTAAACATTTTGATATTGATTTTACACCTAGAGTAGAGTAGAGTAGGGACTCCATTTTCCGCACTTAGACTTCTATTCGGTCCGTTGTGCGTAGGTGTCCTGGCTACGTTAGCCAGCCTAGCTCCGCCCAGAAGCGCAGAAGTTTCCTGGGAGCTTCACAGGCTTTGCGGAGCGACCTCACCGTTCCGAGAATTTGTTCACGTTGGGTAGCCACGGTCTCGCATTTCAGGATGACATGGGCGGCTGTTTCTTCGGAATCAAAGCAGATTTTACACCTATCTTCAGGTTGTAGATTTTACTGTTTTTCCGTTGTTGAAAGTATCATATAAAATTAGTTTTATCGGTATATCAATATGTACCTGTCAGATCAATCGCTTCTTCATATTCGTAAATTACTTCTTCTGAGTTTCCATTATGTTCCGGTTTTTCACTTATCACACTTATTTCTAATTTATTTGCATTGATCCAAACCATTTTTTTATTTAGAACTTTATAAGTGTTTCAAAAAGATTTTATTTTAAAACCATGTTTAACGGCAGTATTTTTTTTAAACTACAATCACAGTTTTTATAAGTACCTAGTTCAAATTATTCACCACTGAATTAAATACAGTTGCCATAGACACTTCCACAGTTACATACCATTGCTGAGTAAACTACATATTTTGTCCGTTGCACTATTTATAATATTACTATACAATACATACCGACTACTCTGTTTTTCTGCATTATAATAAATTACCATAGCATTAAGGCTAGTGTATACTTGAAAAAAAGACCTGCTCTTATAGGAAATGAAATAATGAAATATCTTAGCAAACCAAATGAGATTCGTGCGCGTGAAGATGAAAATGATGACATGTATATCAGTTTCTATTCATCACATCATCATATCAGCCACTGCTGGACCTCCCCCAAAGGGAGGGTTGCCATAATTGCCACGCTTGGCAGGCGGGTTGGCGGTCGCAGTGTAGCTGTTGCAATGCACAGAGAATGCTGCTGTCCATTCTCTGCTGAGTCCCTTAGTCTCCTCTTACGACTCCCACGGGAAGTGATGGAATGGTGCTATTCTTTTACGTCCGACACAAAATAGTTTTTATTGCGGTTAGTAGTTACTAAATGATTGCATCACGTAGGTCAGTAAGAATACTTTGGTCTCTAATTCTGCAGCGATTGCCTCTAATTTCAATGAATATACATAAAAATGGTTATTCGGTGAAATTCTTAGCTTTAGGTATTAGAAAATCTTCTGATTATGATACAAAGACATGATATCTCTCGTTGGAAACATTTGATCTACTTTGTATTTTACGTATTTTCTTAGGAGAGATATTACTACGTATACTATTTTGATAGACTTGACCATATCATGTGCCTTCTGTTTCATAATCCCTCTCTATATACGACACCATGTAATATTTTCTCAATAGCATTTAATTTCAGGAAATAAACAAAAGAAAAGCAATTGTTGTTAAAATGTTCATACACTTGAAATTTGCATTATTTCATACAAAAATAATTTTAACAAGTATTTTTAGCTATTGTTAGTCTAGAATATTTTATGAACTTGACAATGAAGCTAATTTATGCGGTATTTTGCAAACACGTGTAAGGCGTGTCTTTTTGAATTTTATATAGTAAAATATTGTCTTCAAAAATGTGATCACAATGCACCGGGTAGTAGGGAATGTATCCTTTGTTTGGTAAATAATTGACATGACTACTGCTATATACAAGTTGAATCTATCTAAAAATGTAATTTGAATATGTTTGTATGAAAAGTTTGTTTGTTTGAGCGCGCTGATCTCTGGAACTACCAGATTGGTGAGGAAAATTATTTTTGTGTATGATAGCCACATTCATGAGAAAGGCTTATGCTATACGGGAACGGGAAAAAACGGAATATTAGATGTATGGTATATTCTTTTTATTTTCGAATCGATGACCAACTTATATATATAGGGCGTCACACGGATATGCCACATGGAGGGAAAGTATCTTGAATATTGTAGATGGAACATTTTACTGAAAGAAGACATTATTTGAATTTAAAAACAATTTAAACTGCATTCAAAGATATTTAAATAATTACATGGTTGAACCGGGAATCGAACCCGTTATCCGCGAAAAATAATCATCCTCAATCAGCTTTATCATACTGATAAAAAGGTTTCATCATAAGAATTATTTTTTGCTAACTAACATAGTGTCAGAAATAAAAGGAAGACCGTGGGACGCCCTGTATATAAAGGTTGGGGGGAACCTTTGACTGCTTTATCATAAGACTGACCTGTTGGTCGAGTGGTTAGTGACCCTGACTGCTAAACCGGAGGTCGTGGGTTCGATTCCCACCCAGGACAAATCTTTGTGTGATGAGCATGATCATTTGTTCTGTGCCTGGGTGTAATTTGTCTATAATATGTATGTATTTAGAAATATATAAGTATGTTTATCAGTTGTCTGGTTGCCATAGCACAGGCTCTGCCTAGTTTGGGATCAGATGACCGTGTGTGAGTTGTCCCAAGATATTATAATATTATTATTATTATTATAACCGAGAAAAGTGGATGTACTATAAGCAGAACTTCTACCTACTTTCTGGGAATAAAGACGTGATATAAGTTTCTCTAAAATCCAATTTATTTACTTAGCCCATCAAATCAACGAACTTAATAAATGTTATCGCTAACTTAGCAAAATCTAATCACAGAGTGAAATTAAGGAATTCCGATAACTAATCCCTAGGAAAGTCCGGTCATTTGGAACACTGTTCCAATTTGTGTTTCATGAATATTAATAAGCCTAACGTTCGACCACGCGGCGTTGTCTGTTTTTCCTTTTACTTCTACATTATATTTTTCTTTGTTAAACGGTTTGGGGATCGTTAAATTTATTTCGGTAGTATTTTTAGTGTGTATTTTCAAAAAACTACCAATATTTTTGAATTCTTTCAAAGGATTTTTGAAGCATTTTGGCATTTCAAGCTTAGAATGTTTTTTTCAAATAACATAACACGAAAAAAGAAAAAATAAAGAATTGATAGAGTACGGAACACCACGCTGCGCTCCAAAACAGGTATCATTGACGTGGGAAAAAAGCTGCCAGGCTGCAATGGGACTGGGCGGGTCACACCAGGCACATGCATAGTCACCGCTGTGCAAAAGTCTCCACGCAATGGGTGCCAGAAGACGGACGGGGTCGTCGAGGCCGGCCCAGAAAGCGGTGGCGAGATGATTTGGATGCACACTGCGAAGGCTGGTTCGAGGTGGCGCAAAAAAAGAATGTCTGGAAGGATATGGGGGAGGCCTTTGCCCAGCAGTGGGACACAATAGGCAAAGGAAAAAATTAAAAAAAACATAACACGACGCCTGAGTTCCTTGAAGCGTTAATAGAAAGATGTACCTTTAGTTATTTTTATTGTCACGTAATAAACTGCACATTGTAATCAAAAGAACACGGAAATTGTGACTGCAATTTTTTTTTTACATTACTGACATATCATTTATTTTATAGATACGTTTAGACAATCATACTGACAAATCACACTGGTGCCCGTGCCCCGGGCGGCCAGTTTAAGGGGGGCCAAATTCAAATGTTTAAAAAAAAGCTTATTCGATGCGTGGGGTACTCAAATTTTATACTAACTTTGACCTTCGATATCTCCCGAACCAATGTTTTCCCATGTATGGTCTGAAAAATGTATGCCAGTGATGGGTACAATGTGTCTTCGTAATCGTTAAGGTCTTTTTACTCCCAATACATAATAAAATTAACCACAAACGTGGAGGAGCGGGGGCGCCACTGTCAAGTTTCTGTCCCGGTTCCGAAAAATCGTAGATCCGGGGCTGTTACTGTTATTGTGAAGTACATTTGAATAAAGCATGTCAAATTCATGCATTCACTTGTCTCCTATTTTGTTTGCTACTTGTACATTCAGAGTGTAACTCCTTCGCGTTAATTACTTATTGTTTCAATATAACATAGTACACGCGTTGGGTTGTACCTATGCAACATACCTACTAAATCAGTTGTCATGGAAAAACAAGTCCCCTTTATAAAAACTTAATTTTAGGGTTCCGTAGCCAAAGGGTAAACGGACCCTATTACTAAGACTCCGCTGTCCGTTCGTCCGTCTATCCGTCTGTCTGTCGGCGGGCTGTATCTCAGAAGCCGTTATAGGCAGACAGTTGAAATTTTCTGTCTGTTTGTATGTCTGTCCGTCTGGCACCAGGCTGTATCTCAAGCACCGTGATAGTTAGACAGTTGCAATTTTCAGAGATGATGTATTTCTGTTTCCGCTGTAACAACAAATACTAAAAAACAGAATAAAATAAATATTTAAAGGGGGCTCACATAAAACAAGATTTTTTTCCATTTTTTTTCTCAGTCTTAATAACGATAACAGGTAGAAACGGCACGGAACCCTTCGTACGCGATTCCGACTCGCACTTGGCCGTTTTTTAAAATAATTTGTCATTAGATTATTTCCCTGCCCGGATATTTAAAAAATATGACAAAACATAGGTGCATTAATTACGTATTTATTGGGAAAAAAAAAATATGACGCATTCATACATATATATATGTATATTCCAATAGTTTGTTCAGAAGAACAATGCGGTCACACAGACAGACATGAGAAGAGCCTTTATTTTGTGATATGTAAATATTTATGGACTATTTTATGCCTAACAACCCATAATCGTGTTTCCTCTGAACAATTTTAACTTTGATCTTTTGTTAATTAACTTTTCCCCTTAGGGCAGCATCGAAGTTCCAAATGACATACATTTACAAACTTTAATTTTATACATTCACCGCTTGAGTTTAAGTTTTAAAATCAATAAATATTTTCGTTAACGGTTTGGGCTCTAAATATGACACAATGACTCCTTATTTATGCTGTAAGTTTGAGGTATACCAAACGAGAAAAAAATACGTAATAAATACTGTATTGCTATTCTGTCAAAATCTCAATGACAGAATAAAGTAAACATGAAGTGTGCTGTCAATCCATCCAATCAAGGTAAGATGACAGTTCACTTCAAGGTCACTCTAAGTTTTTACGATGACATAATATGTCATCGTAAAAACTTAGAGTGACCTTGAAGTTAATTATTCAGAATCAACCGGCTGTAGAGGTACGTATATAAGAAAAAATGGATCACTTAAATGCATCGGATTAAATAATATTGCGTGATACAATGAAACAGGGCCTTTTACCAAACTAATTAAGTCTTCACCACGCAAGTCTTCCCTTAGAAAATTGTTATTGTAACTATTTTTTTTTAATTTTAAAAATAACGATATAATTTCGTTTGATATAATATTAATTTGTTATAATCATTTTTTGTCATAACATCTTATGATATATATCAGGAGATATTATTTCATTTCATATAAGCTTTAGTTGATATATCACACATTTAAACTAATTAGTAAAAGTTATAATGTTCTGTACAAGATTTATTTCAAACTGTCAAAATGACATTCCAAAAAGCAAGGGACTTAAGTCCAGAAACTCATGCACGGAATTAGTAAATGCGTCCTGTTTACTTATAGCCATGTTGCCGTCTCGTCTGTTGGGTTTATTAACCTAACATGATGGTTTAAAAGAAGTCTCGCTCTTCCATTCGAACCTAACCTATCTGTGTCGAGTTCTTCAAGTTTCCGAGATGGCATGGTTGCTCTTTGTTTAGCATTTAGATCAAATGTTAATTATACAAGGTAATAATTATATCAAAAACACGTTATACTAAATAAGAATTTACTAAACAAACGTTAAAGAAAGTGTTGTTATAAAATATGTTGTTATAAATACTGAATGTTATTTTAAATGAAAATTATGTAAAGACACTTAACAAGAAGAGGTAACACTAAGTAACATTTACTTCATGTAGTGTGTAGTTCCACACTACATGAAGTATTAATGCTACTTCATTTGAGGGTTATAAGCTTTTGAAAATAGAGAAAATGTTCTACTACTAAATGAGCAAGACCCGATTTAAACAATTAATAAATACACGTAAATAAGAAAAGCTTTAGTTTCGTTTTGTTGTTCCTCGAACTCCCGAGGTAAATAATACCTAATTATCTTTACGTGGAAATTGATGTCATTCCATTTTACCGCAGAAATTTAATATTCTTTAGCTAAATATCTTAATTACGTCAATTTGGACCCTATGAAGACGACAAAAGACGCCAATGAAGGACCGTTCAAAGTACATTAAGCTACGGACCTTCTAATAAAATTTGAGTAATTATGTTTAGGTATTATGGAATAATCTCTTCAACAATTCCTTTGATGTCGTTTGGAAAAATTGTAACCGGAAATTAAGTGACATTTTGTACTAAGTATACTTAATGAGAGAATTAACTTTATTGTTTGGAGTCGATGGAAAGGATTTTGAAGCCCTAAGTGATTCAGGAAGGGGTGATCACAGCAGAGGGTCAAAACAAGTCGTTATTGCGCATTAGGGTTGCAGTAACACTGGTCAAGGGTTCCGAAAAGCATCATATAAATCGCTAACAGACTTCTTAAACTTCAAATTTTCACGTCCTACAGTAATTTATCTGACAAAGTTTTATAAAAGCACAGACACGATTTGGCCAACACATACCAAGCAGTGCAACTGAGGCCATAGTATAGACTACCTACTTATTAACAATAATATGTCCTGGCTTGCAGTAAATTGAAATATATACTCGTTTAGTAGGTATAAAAGACAGTCCTCGGTGGTGGAAACGGTATTTATTATACGTGCTTGTCGATGGATCACCAAATTCCTTTACAGACATCCTGCAAAAAACTAGAAGGCCTAAATCTGCTTCTGGAGGGAGTTAGGTTGGTTGAAATATTGGCCGCCATGACCCACGCACAATGATCCGCCAAAAAGATTAAGTGCAAAAACCAAGTCCCGATAGATATACAAATACCTACTCTTTTAAGCATCTATTTAAAATAACCATTTGATTCGTTTCATTTCATTTGTTGAAAGTACTCGTACTACTCGATCATGGGTACCTATGGGATTGTTATTTTACATCATCAAAGATATTCGTGCCTCAATAGCCTTTTAACCATCGGTAAACTAAATAAATTGGACATTAACCCTAATTCTTTCCACAAATTTATTATTCAAACCAAACACACACGGTCATGAACCATTCGTTTTTGAACATCGATCGATTTACGACCTACATAGAGTGGTACTTGCTACGGGCACTGTTTATCTTGAATACGGCTATTCTCGAAACTTAATGAGCGAGAAATGCGCTATAAAGCATATACAGCCGAAAGGCGAAGGGTAGGACCGTGACGATGCAAAGGACCCTAAACCTATGGACTGTGTCCATAGACTAAGGAAACTGTAGAGAAGTGAAAGTCATGTACGTTTTTGAATGGCCCGCCGATTTAATCACCTGCCACTCCCCCGTGGGCCGACTGTTGCTAGCCACATAAAATTGACATTGACACAAGTCAATGTCAATCTTATACGATAACAAGACGTACATGGTTTGTCCAAACTAACATTGAAAGGGTTATCCTTACAAACTTTCGTTCCCTATTTAGTTCCCTGTGTCTTTACTTAGTACTCGTTGAAGAAAAAATCTCGTGTTCATGATTTCAACCTTCGAGATCCATCTCTTAAAGCTGTGTGTATTAAGTAAGTATCTCAGAGCACCACTGTTGTCCAACTTAAAATGACTAAGTTGAACATATTGTCTTGTCAAAATTGAAGTTGGGGTGTCGCTTCTATGGAATCTTATTTCACTGACAGTACCCAGTTCGGATATGAGATTAACCGGGATAAAAATGAAGGGAACGGAACATGAATATTTTAAACCGAGTTTTGTAAAGGGGTCCGTCAAATGTGGCCGACTTTTCTATTAAGCCTACAATGCTAAAGCCAAAAGGAAGGGTTCCGAGTCTGACAAGCTGTGATGAGATGTCGTTTAGTACTAATTACGAAATTTGATGTTGCTGGAAAATGTAAAAGTTAAATGCAATCAGAAAGTGATGTTTTCGAAAATTGAAAAGATTTGACTAAAGTGATACTTTTATAATTTAATTTTAAATTTTAGTGCCCAAAAACGTAATTCTACTTTTTAACCAACTTCAAAAAAAGGAGGAGGTTCTCAATTCGGTTGCATTTTTTTATGTTTTTTACCTCATAACTCCGTCATTTATGAACCGATTTGAAAGTTTGTCTTTCATGTGAAAGGATATATGTTCCGATTGGTCCCATAGAAATTTCATCAAAATCGTATGAGAAATTTGGTTTTGAAATCAAAATAGCTGGAGGAAATAGAAAAAGTATCATCCAATTAAACGAAGTTGCGTGTTTTGCGTTCCTGTGACTTTCCAGTGTTGTTAGGTGTGAGTGTATACCACTAAAAAGTGTAAAATTAAAAACTTTTTTACAAAAAATTACAACCGAAGTTTAGAAGTCAAGTGTATTTTTTTGTAAAAAATTGATTATCCGGAAAGTCGGATTACGGACAATAGTTTAACGTGACAACGTCATAACAAAACATTGATGAAATGATCGTAACGTTACAATGAGCGTAACGTTACAATGATCGTAACGTTACAATGCGTCATCGTTGTCAGTTAAAAAGTTTTTAAAATAATTTCTTCACAATTGGATGAAATCACGTATTCACAAGAACAGCCAAAGCGGCGACATTCGAGGGGGCAAGACTATTGCTTAAACGGGCACAAATCAGATAGTATAAGAAAAACTCAATTATTATTTGCTTGATTTGGAAATCGACCCCAGGACATCGCGCTCAACAGTAGCACTAGTGCCCGTTAGATCAACAAGACAGCTAGTAGTGTAATATCCCGAAATTTTGGTTCCCTAAATAGGAACTGCAGAAGTTTTTTTCTGAAAGAAAGAATAATATTTATTTAGCACTTACATGAAACTCGCACGGTACATAGAAAAAAAAGTAATGTAGGTATGCTAAGAACCAAGTGTGTGTCTCACGGCTGCACTAAAAAGGTCCATTTCAGCGATATGTCAGACAGACTGATGCTGTCTGACGCTGGCTTTCTAATGAACCTTTCAATGGACGAGTGGCGGTTCATTTGAATCAACCTCAAATAACACACACCACACTAGACTGCACATTACACTATACTCTATCCGTTTAGGTAGTTAACTAAAGGTAAACAATCTTGATGTGTCTTTTTACACAAATTCATATTAAACAAATTAACTACTTTTCAAACTTATCAATTGATTTAGTATTCGTTACTGTTGTATTTACTTTGGTTTTTACATGCATTTTATTTTTGAACTGAGTTTTAAAGTAAAAAGTTACATCAAGATTGTTTACCTTTAGTTAACTACCTAAACGGATAGAGTATAGAATATTTTATTACCTTGACAATGTTAATATACATATTTTCCCGTTACATTTTTACTCTACATCTGCAGTTCTACACACAGAAAACCAATACACAGGAAATCAATTCAACTGAACTTACACACGGACGTACATTCAAACAACATAAGACCGAGTCTTGGTCATCAAACTATTGTATTACCGTACTGTAAGTCAACATGCCTGTTGGAGGATGCAATTTGCAAGAGTCAACTCGACGTAACTGTCGAGTAGGGGTTAGTAGGGGTTTCTATCCCGGGATCCCGGACGTTTCCCAGTCTCGGGAAAAAAAACTTCGGGATTAAAATCAAATCAGGATTTTCGGGATTAACAAAATATAATATCTGTCGGAGATATTGGTTGTGCAATCTAGTTTGGCTGAAGTGATGCTTTGCGTTTCTACAAAATATTTACGTAACAGCTTCAAATCTATATTTCTCTAAAGAACGAAAATATTCCCGAAAATATGTTTGGGTGTCAAATAATGGAATATTGAAATAATAGAATTTTGGCGGAGCCTTTTTCCATCAACCAGTAGCAAATTCAAGGTACAAGCCTATACTAAGAAACTCCTAATGAAAAATTGATTTTTTTAACATGCGCAAATTAAATTTTTTCCCACTCCTTCACTTTGCTTTTCTAATTAATTTCGTTGCGGGATCCAAGACAATTAAATCGTTTCTCCGGGACGCGTCGAGTTTTATTGACTCGGCGTTTTTTCTGGTGGTCGCCACTGTTGATTCTGGCTTTCAGGAGTTGGGAATGTGTGGCGGGCTTGTCCCAAAAACTTAAATGCTCATTAGTAGCACTTGTAACCTCTAGATCAATTAAAATTTAGTTTACCTCAAATTATGGACAAAAAAAAAAAAGAAAAAAGACAAAGATTTTTTGCGCCAAATATAACGCATATTACAATGTAAGTTAGCATAACTTTCGGATTTGTTATTGGGAATAAATATTATGACTACCAGAAAATACTTCGATACCCTAAGCTCTTTTACCAAAAATATATACTTAACACCAAAAAAATTAAGCCTCACGACTGTAGTTCAAATTGTATTTGGGGACCAAATATAGTAAATGATCACCAATTTTTTGCGAGCATAGGTTACCCGGAACTCAACTATTTAGATTAGGTTAATTTCTTCTTTAGACAAAATGTGTAGGTTAGGTTAGGTTAAAACTGTGACCTCCTACGCACGAGCCAAGCGAGCGAAGCGAGCGGTGCCGCGGCAGCGGCCAGCGAGTGCCAGAAACGACTTGCATTAATAGAAAAAAGAGATTGTTTTTAGTAGGTTTGGCTATAATTTCATATTAAACTGCGGTTTTAATTTTGGTGATCATTTACTATTTTTGGGTCAACTATGATTTGTTTGGAGTCATTTGCTTTAATAGGATAGCAAGATGTACAAACTTTGGTTACAGTTTTAAATTAAAATGCGGTTTTATATTCTGGTGATCATTTACTATTTTTGCCTGTGATATTTTACTGAATCAGGTGATCAGTTAAACATAAGCCTTTGTTACTTTATGAATGTGGTGTTTACCTATGAGTAATTGTTACACTGTTAATTTATATTTAAGCACGTGTTCCTTAAAAATAAAGTCAGTGTAAAAAATTGTTGGTGAACCTAAAAATAAATAAATCAAATCAATAAATAACGTGCCCAGTCTTCTAGGCAAGTTTCAGGATGACAGCGATGCGGAGGAATACTTTGACGCCTGAGTGTACTTTGTTTTTTGTATATTTACATACTTAGCTTTAGTAGATGTAAATAGTTTAAGTTAATAGTTTTAAAATAGTATATAGTTATATTATGTATTTCAATTCTAAAGATTACAAATTGCCATCCAAAAAAAAAAAAATAGCACATAAAAACTAAAATTAGTTACCATTTAAGTTCTTTTTTTGCGTATATCTGCTGAAACTTGATAGAAAATGCCAACACATATTTAGCACATAGAAATTCGACTTACATGAATAACTTAAATATCCAATTGACTGAATAAATACTTCTTTTATTCAATGAAATAGTGATTTTTCGTACGAAATCCAATTGAAGCTGAAATCTAACCAATTATGTAGGTTACTATAGTACCCAATTAGGTAGGTTTACCACGTACAATCGGTACGTATTGGTGCCAGTAGGCTACAAGGATTGACAATAGCTAGGTCGTGAGTTCAAACTTCTCTAGTTTCATTATTTGAATCCCGAGAAACAATTTAAGTTTTCATGAACTAAGAAAGCTAAAGGCACAGACAGTCACGACGCGACAGTGGGACAACGCGTTTTCATAGAAATTGCTTTAACCTGTAGGGTTTCTTTTGAAAACACGCTGTGCCGTTGCTCACGTGTTGACGCGTTGAACTTAAGTAAGTAACGCCATTATGGCTTGTATTTCACATTTATAATTACGAGTTTCGAATTTGATTACAAATAGACTTCTTAACTAGCTTCGCCCGCTGCTTCACTCGCGTTAAAGCAGCATACAACCATCTCCAGGCCTGGAGATGCTAGGGTCACATCTTACTCTGTACCAAAATTCATTAAAACGGTTCAGCGATTTTGGCTTGAAAGCGTAACTCATTTTCGAATTTAAAATATAAACTAGCTTTCGCCCGCGACTTCGTACGCACATATCCCGTTACTTCCCGTTCCCGTATTTTTTCCCGTTCTCGTATAGCCTCAACCTTTCTCGTGAATGTGGCTATCATATACAAAAAGAATTTTCCAAATCCGAGTAGAATTTCCAGAGATTCAAACAAACCAACAAACCAACTCTTCAGCTTTATTATATTAGTAAAGATATAAAATATATGTAGTATAGATTAGAATTACTTTTTGCAACTTTACTTACTGTAGTAAAGTTGCAAAAAGTAATTTGCAGTAATTTTCAGGCCTTTGTAAAAACTGCCAAATCATTATCATCTTTCTACTCTTATTCCATTTTATTTGGGACCAGAGCAACATACAACACCATTCTCTTTTCATATTTCTCTATTCGCCATCAGGAGACAAGAAAAAGAGCTTTCATATTCCATTCATCTAAATTTAAACTCAATAATTTCCTCAGACCCTTGTCCTTCGTTTCACCTTGACCATTCCACACAGTCTCTCAGTCACCGGTGCCATTTTCACCCGCTTTAAAAATACGCATAGTGATCCAAAACTACTGTCAAGCACAAACATAATATTTACACACATAGATTTTATCTGAAATTACTTCCGACACCATACTCACTATCCCAGATGACAGATGACATTCACAGCACCAACTTATGGCCTACGCATAAAATTCTACATATATCCCAATTTCTTATTTTCACTTTAGCCTGTGACGTCAACGGGAATAGGGAAATGTATAACGCATGGCGACACATGGAGCTGTATATCTCTAGTATAAACAGACCTCTCAGTGTACGAAAAGTTGATACAATACGAGGTCAGGTTTTACTAGATATGTGTGGAGGTGTCGTCGTCATGTGTACTTACAGTATGAAAATTTAAGAACGACTTCAGTCGTGTTCCTCCCTATGGAAATGGCCGCGCCGCGTGACGAATGCTGTGTCGTAAGGTTGTGGAATTAGAGAGTGTGGAATGGGCTGTGTTTTCTTAAGAAAAAGTTAATGAGAATATCACTCCTAAAATTTATTACAAGCTTTTGATTAACTTGTAATGTTCATATGTGTGTCCGTTTAAAAATTGGCAATCCATTTTTCAAGAACGTTCTGGCATTCGATTAAATTCAAACTTGGAGTACATAGTAACAATGTGGTACCATGAAGCTGTTCTAAAGTTTTTTTTTTTTTTAAGGATTGGAAAATCATCGAATGATTTCTTCCGCTCTGGGTGGAGCAGAAGGGCGTGTCAGACTCTTACTGAATAAAACCCATCCGTGTTCCTTCTAAAGCCCTTTGCGTGTCAGGGCCGCGGTGACTCTTTCGAACAAATTCCGCAACCCTGGCAGCTGGTCTAATGATGCATCCAGAAGATTGTTATAGGAACTCCTCAAACAAACCAGCCGATCTATTCTGGCAACACCTTTTCGTGGAAACTTAGGTGGAGTGAGGATTAGGTAAATTGTCATTGGACCTTGACTGGATGAATTGACATCTCATATAATGTTTTCTTCACCTGAGATGTTTACAGAATTGCACTAGAGCGACACTTTATGCTCACTTCACCTTTGTTTTCACGGTAGCATTTTTTTATAAAGTATAGACTGGTTGATAGCACCATCGTTTTTGGGTTTTTAGATCTGTCATCATCATCTGCCTACCCTTCTCCCAACTATATTATCGGATTCAGCTGAATGCCAGTATTATACGTGGAGCGGCTGCCTACCAGACCTCCACAGCCCATTAACTGGGTGACCTGGATACTCCTTGGCAAGACTGGTGTCAGATTTACTGGCTTCTAATAATCCGTAACGACTGCCAAAGATCTACAAATGATAGCCAGGACTAATGGCTTAACGTGCTTTCTGAGGCACGGAGGAAACTCGGTATGTTAAGATGGTCACCCATCCACAGACCAACCTTGGCAAGCGTTGCTTAACCTTAATCGACCTGCACGGCTGATATTCTTTAGCCACGAGATATGTATTGAGATATAAAATTATATTTAATTAATGTAAGCTTTTTTAAATATTTCTACTTATAGGTACTTATTTTTGGTCATCAGTGGCCTTGCCATAATGCAATTACGCTAGATCAAAATGGCCCGTCTGTAAGAATAGATTGTCTTGTGCATTGAGAACGACGATCAATAGCTGTGTACTGAAAGTTACGTTTAATGAATTCATGTGTCAATAAACTTAGGGTCCGGCATTGTAATTAACTATCTACTGATCGCCGGTTGTCAGAAAGCATTGATTCTGTGACAATTGTATAGTTATAGTGATCTAACTTCAATAGGAATAGTAAAACAGAGGCGCTTTGAGTTGTCAATAAGATGTTGAAACAATATTTTCATCTACACTAATATTATAAAGAGGAAAGATTTGTAGTTTTGTATGTAACGAATAAACTTAAAAACTACTGGACCGATTTCAAAAATTCTTTCAGCAATGGATAGCTACATTATCAGCAAGTAACATAGGCTATATTTTATCCCCGTACTCCCACGGGAACGGGAACTACGCGGGTGAAACCGCGTGACGTCCGCTAGTCTCTATTAAAATAAACCGCCTGATTTTGTTCTTAATAGTAATGTTAATGTTCAGTTCTGTGATCTGATACATATTTAGCCCTATTTTTCACTACAGATTTTTTTTATTGAGAATCTGCTAGTCAGAGTTTAAGAATTGGCCGTTTGGCGTTTTTAAAAGGAAAAACAAGGCCGATTATGAGACGTTATTTATGTACATAAATCAAATCAAAATCAAAAGTCATTTATTCAAATTAGGCTGAGTGCCAGCACTTTTTTAACGTCAAAGTCTACATAAACACAGTCCCCCAAAACGCCCGCACGTCACCACTTCCTAGTGTTTTAGCTAGGAAGAAGAAGTGGCGCAACAAACTCCCCAGCAACTGATCTGTCTGTTAAGTTAAATATCTATTCATTTCGAGTGGCAACTTAAATCTTCGAGGGTTACAACAATCGTCAAGGTCCTTTACTCATGATCTGCTAACCGTAATCATAATTTCTACTAATTCATAGTAATACGATCGAATCTCCTTAATTAGGTTCAACGTTCTGTGTCCGTTGAACTAATTCAAGCTAGCGTGTACACTACTAGTGTATACATACCTACCTACTAGTAGCGTTGTAACAAAGCCTTCCATTAGCCTCCGCAAATGCGGAACTTTTACATGAAATCGAACCTGTGTTACGCATTTAGCGAAGTTGTATCGGAGGTCTAGTAAAAAAATTGGCGGAGACTCGAACTCACACGATTTTGCTCCCATGTCACCGCTGTCATCAAAGGGCTTAGTGCGAATTTTTTAATGCACTCGATTGCGTCAACGTAAACGTTTGCTTATGTCAAATTGTATGAAAAAAATAGTTTTCCGTGAGTGAGACGGCGCGTATTCAGTTTCAATACAAATTGACGTTTACGCCAACGCGATCGAGAAGGTTAAAAAACTCGCGCTAAGGCCACAGAGGGTGAGTTTTTAACTTTAACGTTCGCTTATGTCAAATTGGTTGAACAAAAAGGTGTTCCGTTATTGTCACCAGACGGCGCTAATTGAGTTTCAATACAAATTGACGTTTACGCGATCGAGATTGCGACAGATTAAAAAACTCGCGCTAAGTCCACAGGTCTATTTATAAGTTGCTGGAAATTGCCTACAAGGTGGCAAAGCTATACGTATTTTTTTGTGAAATAACGATCGCCTCTTCTTAAAATTTTCTAGATTATCTTATCTTATAATTATTAAAAAAAAAATTACAGTGTTAACTAGTCCTTTATTTCGTTACTTTTCCTCCACCTCCTGTGCTTCCGAAAACTTCAAGGCCAATACCTACATTTCCGCCTCGGCCTCCGCTAAGATTGCCTCCATTACACTCCTACCTACTATAGTAGGCGCCAGATAAATGTGGAATAAAGTATATTGACCTTTCCCTAATAACTGTTCATAGGTACCGGAACAATTAAATATGAATCGTTTTTCATTATTAGACAATGTTAAGGATCACGAGAGATGATGATTCGGGACAGCTTTGTGTCATTAATTCCGTTTTTCAAATTAAAAATGTCAATAATTGTAGGTGGGTCAATGACCGTTATTCCACGATTATCTGGCGCCTACTATAGTAAAACATTGTACTAATCTATGCACCGTAAGTAGGTACTATAAATACTGCACTTACAAAACACGCTGAATTTCGTGTAACCTATTTGTAGCCGCCTGACTTGGCTAGTACGACTTTTATTCCCTAACCAGGTTGAATACTGTGTTATTTTTAATCGGCACTTTAGTGTAGTGCACATTTGTTTTTCGTTGATTAAATAATGTACATGTTTAAAGTAGGTTTTTCTAACAGTTTCAAAAAGTGTAAAACTTCAACAGTACCATGTAGTCACCATATTTTTGAAGTGAAAACTTATTTAGCGGCGTTGTGCACTTTTTGGTATGGGTAAAAAATGTTAAACTCACGTCAGGACACGAGACCTGATCGAAAATTCGTAAGACGGAGAAAGTTCTGAAGTGTTAAATTTTTAATGTAATATAAATTGTCATGTTTGTGTACGATAGCGCAATAAATGAGTATTGTATTTTACCACATAAATGATAGTACTTTTATACTGATAATAAAATCAAAAATGCACAACGTTAATGTTCAAGTTTTCACTTCTGCCGGCACCGGAGTGCAACCCGTTGTTTTTTTTTTGCCGAAAGACGCCGACTTCTTGACATAAACCTTGCCCAAGAGTTGTCGCGAATCGAGTCTGGCGCCAGTATGTTCAGTGCTTTTCACATCCAGTGGATTTCCGCTTTACCATTGTTACCGTCTGGTAACAGTGGTAAAGCGGAAATCCACTGGTAGCAAAACAATTATTGCCGCTGTCCTAAAAACCAGACCCTAAAACTTTTCTTCTGTCTCAATACAACTAAGCAAGTATGTATTAAAAAGCAATAAAACTTTTTATAAATACTTGACACCCCCAAAAATATGCAGCCAAATTACAGTTAAACCAAAATGATCACAAGAGTTTTAATTTCAATGTTGCAGCAATGTTCCCAAAAAACATATTAAAAAAAAATCTTATCACAATGCCTCTTCCAGCTTTAAATATCAATGTGAAACAATTTCGATATTCGATAAATGGCAGCCAATATATTTACGATTGTATTTTACTTCTGTGTTTATATGTGATTACCTGCTCTCGGAAACCCCTATTTACTTTAACATACCAACGCATAACCTTTTGATTCTTTGTATAAATGATTGGTAACTCGACGAGGAGTAGTACGGTAATATGGTGTACTGAAATAACGTTCACTACAGGACTTAGACCTCCGCTTCGTCACATCGACCTGTTTTATTCTTTTCTCATACAGCTGGATGCCATGGCCATCACCAACACCATATCTAATAGTTTCACCATCATCATCATCATCATCATCATTATCATCATCATCATCATATAAGACGTCCACTGCTGGACATACCCAAAAGACCCCTCCTCCAAACCCCTCCCCTAAAGAGGGCAATATTCGCCACGCTTAGCAGGCGGGTTGGCAATCGCAGTGTAGCTGTTAAATGCACAGAGAATGCTGCTGCCCATTCTCTAGTGAGTCCCTTAGTCGCCTCTTGCGACACCCATGGGAAGTGATGGATGGTGCTATTATTTTACGTCCAGCACCATACAGAAGAATTGCAATTTATAAAGAATAAATTGATTGAACAATATTCATCCCAGAGTAAATAATATCCCAACTGACTCTCTACTTTAACCGGAACAATATTATTTACAACCTTTAGGCTATTTGAATAAGCAATAAAGGATGTATTATTACCCATACAGGATGTATCCTTGACACCAGGATGCATTAAGGCTAATCGTCAATATTTGCTCTCGTTTATAATTTTAACAAGTACCATGAAGTTGCGAGAATGACTTGTTACATTAAGTCCACATATGTACCACTACTTTACATAAAGTTTAAATAAATAAATAAAATAATCCTAAAATGTTCCGTAGTCTTGCGATTATATTTCAGTAGTCGCTACATAGGTAGCATACTGTGTTAGTTATTACTAGGGTGCAATAGAAATGAATGATGCAGTAGAAAAGCGTGCATGAATAGAATAAGTACAGTCGGTCGATTCTGTAAACATATCGAAGTGAAGACTTGAGTGCAGTGATCACAAAGTGAGCTGGGCCAAAAATAAAATTTGATAAGTGTATTTGCCACCGACACAAGAAGAAGAAGTGAGCTGTCATTCCATCATGATTACAAGGATTGACAGCTAACTTCGTGATCACTTCACCCAAGCTTTCACTTCGACATGTTCACAGAATTGCACTACAGGGACTCTCGCATGTCTATGCGAGAGTATCTGTACACGGCAAATTTCAATCAATCATAGCAAATTTCTTTTGAAAGTACTACACCGATTCAGTTGAAATTTAGAACGATTACAGGAAAACCTGTAAGAAGTATTGGTTACAAAGTAAAAAAAAAAATGATTTGTTCAGAAACCTCTGAAACACACTTGGCCGGTTTTAAAGAGATTACAAACGACGTACAACATACGTTTACTCAATCCCATATTTAAATTGACTTCCCCTGGACAAAACGGTATTGTTTAGCTATAATACATTCCTACCTTTAAGCCGAGTATCAGATGGCATCCCGTAATTGCTTGTTATATCGTTCCCCATTCAAAAGTCTATCAGTTACCCATTCAAATTCTATAAAGAACTGAATAAAAAGATTGGAACCTTTCCTCATTCAAACAGTAATCTAACAAAGTAAGCCTTTTTCATTACATCCCGTTTTACATACTACAGTATTCCTTTTCACGGCCAAATTCAATACGGGGTTCTTTCCAAACGGTAAACACATATATATTGGACCGTTTCCCTTCAAAGCATGATCACACGTAGAATGAAAAGGTTTTTTTTTTAGTAAGTAGATATCTTTATTTTTTAATACATGTGATGTGTGGCGTTTGAACTTATTCCTTTCATTAAAAAAACTTCATTAAAGTAAAAAGAAACATGTTGTCTATTAATTAAAAGCATGTGGTTAAGGTTGTTGCTTACTGGACGCCTGAGGAAGGACATGGACGTCGAGGTCGACCGCAGTGTGTAGGGAGCGTGACGACCTAGACGTGTTTTTAGGACAAACGTGTTGCAAATAGAACTAAAGATAAACTATGAGAAAAATAAGGAAAGGCTTTTGCCCTGAAATGGAACATATTAGGCTTTTGAATTTCATCATCATCATCATATCAGACGAAAGACGTCCACTGCTGGACATAGGCCTCCCCCAAGTGTTGCCACAACAACCGGTCCAGTGCGTCTCGCGTCTATCGCATACCCGCAACTCTCACCAGGTCATCGGTCCACCTTGTGGGAGGCCTTCCAACGCTACGTCTTCTGGTACGGGGTTGCCACTCCAGAACTTTTCGGCTGCATAGATCATCCTGTTCTGCGAGCTAATGTGCCCTGCCTACTGCCACATCAGTTTGGCGATCCTTCGGGCTATGTCGGTAACCTTGGTTCTCTTGCGGATATCATCATTCTTGATTCGATCACGCAAGGAAATTCCGAGCTTTGTTCTCTCCATTGCTCTTTTTTGTTTTATTTTTTCTAATTTCGTTTTTAACGTGTCTTTACTGATATAATTTAAGAACGACTAACACAATAACTGTCGTTAATGGTTTAGTTTTAGAAAAATAAAATTGTGTGTGTGGGTGGGTATTTCGTTTTGTGGCAATTAAATGCTTTTTCTTTCTTTTTTCTTTGGGTGACTTAAGCCTTCTGATGAGGCCCATTTTGAATTTACAATAAGCTAATTCTATCTTAACAAGTATGTAGTTTGCTAATCAAACCAAATGCGACTCAAAAGTTAAACAGATTTGCATGAAACTAACAGGTCATGACCTAGATTCGGCACGGTAACACGTTAACTTGGAATAAATTCCGAATATCACGCCAATGAAGACGACAGAAAAATCTAATCTTACTTAAATTTCGTGGAAATTTTTGGTCTATCACAAAACAAAGTACCAACCTGAACAATAATGTCTAGAGTCTTTGAAAATAATAGATTCGTAGTAAAATGGTACAAAAATAGCGCCAAAATAACCTTTACCTAATTCCCTAAAATATAAACACTAAATAATAACCTCACAAAATAATTTCACTACCTATAACTAAAACAATATAGTTGCGTTTATTAAAAGAACACCCGCTGTTTGTTTTTGAAATATACCGTGTAAATTTCTCCCCAGCCCTGATAATTTATTATAAGAAAAGGCTTTAAGATTAGGCTCTTAATGTGGGTCATACATAACCCCCTGGAAGGTTCCCTGCCTGCGGTTACCGCGTCATGCCCACGTGACAATGTGGCGGGGTGCGAAATTTTTATCTTAAATGTACGAGATTATGCTCCTATTAAAGCATATTTTAAGACCTTGCAGACGGTTTTAATGGAGCTATTAAAGTCGCGTTAGATGTATGGAAAAGTTCTGCCCAATTTGGCAGAAGGATTGTAATGTAATATGTGTTTTTGCATTTCTATATGTTGAATGGTGACTGGGTTTATTAAGTTTTTAAGGTTCCGAACATCCTTAAGAAACGGAACCCTTATAGGATCACTTGGATGTCTGTCTGTCATAGCTAATTTCTTCTATTCGATTCTGTTGATACCCGGTACACATATGAACTACTGTAACCCAAACACGGACGCTTTATGAAAATAAATAAATTTTGAGTAAAGGTGACACATATAGGGGACAAATTAGAAAATTACAAAAAAAAAGATTTTCAAACTGTATTTTGTGACATATCAAATAAAAGGGCTTACCGTGAGGTTTAAAGTTATGATATTTTTCATAATTTGAAAAATAAAAATTGGTATTATTCAAGAAATTTGACGAAAAATGGCTCCCATATCTCCGAAAGTAATGAGCCGATACAAAAATGCAGACAGTATTTCTTTACCTATAGATTACAGGAAAACCTATAAGAAGTCGTGTTAAAATAACATGTTACAAAAATGTAATTCCTTCGGAACCCCTTGCACGCGATTCAACTCGCACTTAGCCAGTTTGTTTTTAGTACGTACAATATTTTATTGCAACAGTCTAAATTTCAGTGTTACCAAAGGGTTCCGTGTTACTCTTTGCCTAAAGGCGTTGGGCGTGTATTCAGTAGCATCCGCATAAATTGGAAGCCTAAACAGTTTGTATAGGCTACATAATTCGAAAAAGTCCCATGCTGAAGACAGTTATATCATTGCGTACGTAGTATTTTTATCAGAAACTAGTGGCCCGCCCCGATTTCGCCCGGATGTATATTTTTATTTTCTATACAAAAACCTTGTCCTGACAATAAAAAACACAACAAAAAAGAATTAGCGAAATTGGTCCAGCCGTTCACGCGTGATGCCGTGACCAAGGGAAACAGGGATTCATTTTTATAAATATTTACAAGCTGTGCCCTTGTATTCGCTCCCGTTACCTATCGTACTCTACCTATCCTACCCTTTCTACCTACCCTACATAGCTACCCTACATATCTACCCTACATATCTACCCTTCATACCTACCTTACATAGCTACCCTACAGACCTACCCTTCATACCTACCCTACATACCTACCCTACATACCTACCCTATATACCTACCCTACATACCTACCCTACATACCTACCCTACATACTTACCCTACCCATATATCCTACCCGACTTTCTTACCCTACCTACATATCTATCCTACCTACCTATTTTTTTTTATTTTTAAACCTTCCCTGTAATCTGGCGAACAAAACAAAAAAATAATTAGCGAAATTGGTCCAGCCGTTCACGCGTGATGCCGTGACCAAGGGAAATAGGGATTCATTTTTATATAATATATAGATAGATATACGTGTT
The DNA here is from genome assembly GCA_002192655.3 of Mamestra configurata. NCBI lineage: Eukaryota > Metazoa > Arthropoda > Insecta > Lepidoptera > Noctuidae > Mamestra > Mamestra configurata. The sequence goes on from NDFZ01004837.1 coordinate 163,299, forward strand.
TTGTTTTCATTATCTTCTACATTCATAATATTTCAATCTAGAGCTTATTTTGGTGTCTAGTTTTATGATCACATTAGCATAAATATTACTTGTGGGAATTTAGCGGAATGTAATTGAATAGGTTTCTAAACATTACAGACAATGTAAACATACCTAGGTACCTATCTTTTCGTGAAAACGTTTTCAGATTTTTTTAGCTATTATAACGGAATGCTATCGAAATAGAGTGTTATTTTACAACGTAATATAATTCAAACATGTCTAGACGAAACAGTTATTATTTTAGTATCACACTTGAGTCTGTTTATTCTTGTATTGATTTAGACATAAAATTTAGTTTTCTACGCTGAGAAAGTAACATAAATCGAATTGGTAACATATAGGGATTGATATTCTAATTAAGTGAATTGGATGCGTATAAATAAATAAATACGTTAATACTAAGTATATAAAATATGAGCTCCCAGTATGCATATCTTTTTTCGACAACTTCAACAATCACCGACCTATTTTAGCCAATTTACACTTCATGATTCATATACCTGAACCTTCATGAACCACTCCGTCCATTTGTGTAAACCGTATGGTAATCTTTGAGTTTATAGCGTTCTAACAGAGACGAAGTGGGGGGACTTTGTTTTGAAATCACTACCTAACTTTTGCCCGCGACTTCGTACGCGCATATCTCTTTTGTTCCGGTTTCCGTAGGAATTTCGGGAAACCCTCTCTTAGTGCTCCCTCAAAGAACCTACATCCTAAATTTCAGCTTTCTTTGACCATTTCATTCGGCGATGCGTTGTCAGTCAGTCACGTAAAAATTATATTTATATGTATAATATTAATTGATGATTGATATACTATGACACGCCAATGCCATCGCGGTTCCGTTTAGTTACGGAATAGTGCTATTATGCATCTTGTTTAGCTCCCTTTCCCTCCCACACTGAAATCTTTATTTTCGAGACCTCATAAAACTTTCAGAAATTACTATCTTAATAAACAATTTTATCTTTATGTTTAACTAATGAATAAATGTAATAAGTGTCCAGAATTCCACACCTCCGGTCCCTAACTGTCATTGCATATATTATGACGATGCACTCTAATAATAATTTCTAAGAAAGACTAGAATAATAAGATTCAATTTGACTTAGTACACACTCCTTAAATTTCTACCACTTTAAACATTCATGAAATTCAAATCAGAGAGGTCTAAATGCCTCAAAAGTTTGAAGCTCTCTTAGATAAAACTTACAGTTAATATCGTTGACTCTGATAGCAGTTTAATTGGTCATACGACCGTACAATCTTGAGTCAATTTAGTCTAGATAGGTTCAAGAGCAGTGATAAAGTGATCACAATTTAGAGAAAAAAAGGAAATATCTCAGCTGGAGCTTTTCAATTGTTACTTTTGAATGTGTGCCGTCATTATTTCGGAAGGCTCGGTTTTTCATTTTCTTTTTTAATTTAAATTAGTACCTAGTTTTTGCTCCAAAATCCGGAGGTAGGTATATTACAAGTAAATCAAACTAATTAAGCCTCCAGGCATATATGGTGTGAGGACGGGGCCTGCTAAGGCCAGAGCCTGCCAGGGTTGCGGAATTTTTTCGAAAGAGTCACCGCGGCCCTGGAACGCAAAGGGCTTTAGCAGGAACACGGATGGGTTTTAGTCAGTAAGAGTCTGACACGCTCATCCGCTCCACCTAGAGCGGAAGAAGTCATTTGATGATAACCCATCCTAAGAAAAAAAAAAGGTATGTTCTAAAAGTACTTCGAGATTTTTTAACAAATTTTTGGACACGACAATTTTACAGATAACCAATCCCCAATCTTAAAAAGGGAAGAAGTTTTTAAAGTAAATCCTTTATTATAATTATTTTATTAATTATCAAGAATCGTTTGTAACATGGTGACCGCCATGTTTAGCCCTACCGCGGCACCGTTTCAAATAAAATAACAGCATTCAAAACAAGAAAGTTGCATTTCATGTCCCATACAACAGCACAATAATCCAGAAAATACGCTCCAAAATAGACAGAAGATATTATTACCAAGAAGTAGATGTTTTTTTCCATTTTCTTGACATAATCTACCTTAGTTGGAAGAAACTAGAGAAGCAATGGACGGTTATTTTCGGTGCAATATACAAGGCAATGTTTTAGTTATTTTTGGTAGCATCGCGAACGGGAGGAAATGCATTATGGAGCTAGTAAACGGGAGACTTATTGTCACTGTAGTTGTTTTATACTTTGAAATTGTGTCTGTAAAGTGTCTTTGGACACTTTTATTCATTGTGTAGTTTGTAAAATGGAGACCTTTTGGTTTTAGTTTAGTTTAACCCTCGGCATGCCTGGTGGCAAAATGTTACGCGGTATACCTGGTAGGCCCGCAGGGTAACCTGTTAATTGGTTGTGGAGGTCTGATAAGCACTCGCTCCAAGTTAAATATTGTTACTCAGTGGCATCTGGTTAGACTAGAAGAAACCCTCAAATATTTGAGAAAAGGCTAGGTAGATTGTTTCATTGTGACTATTTAAGCCGCAATCATAAGACATGCTGATTGCTGTGTATCTAAAGCTCACACGTACCACCACACCACAACCACAAACACACCGCAACTACAACACGTGTGTGGGCGCTAATTTGTATAAACATTAATAATTCACACGGACCACATTTTGCCGTTATATCGACCGCATGTGTGATACCGAACACATCGCAGCCACATCGCAACAACGGAACCACTAGCGACACCGTGAATTAGCGGCCGGCCACATCGCAAACACATCCACATTTTGTTGGTACCACAACGTACATATACACAAGAAACCGCAGCGACACTATTCACACGTCACCACAGCTTGACCACCTTTCATCGCGGCGGTGTGGTGTGGTTGTGGTACGTGTGCAACAAGCCTAACTTACGTGCTGAGGGCATAGCACGAACGTTTTTTTTAAATGTAATAGCGTAACGTAAAATTTTACTAAAATACTCGATTCGCACATAATATATTTCCAATTTGATTTGTATTGGATACTATGTATATGTATATTATCCAATATATTCATACTTTTGTATCATACAAATTGTATACGTCCGATAAAATTAAACCAAAATATTATGGGGTTGTAGTTAAAATATACGTGCTATATAGGTGCTGTTGTAACCATAGAAGTTTTTTTGTAGGTACTCTTACTATCAATAAACATCTGTTAAGTTCTTTACAATTATATTATTTTCCACAACATGTTATTTGCGTCGGCTATATTTATAACTTCCATCAATATATTCATTCTACGTCCAACATCTGATATCTTAAAAGTGTCCAATAAAAAAACCGTCTATGTATCTCTTTTCTTTGATAAAAAATTTAGTAGCTTTATTTGGCGGATGGTCCCGAGAGAAATATTGGTTTTACGTGACAAATGCGATCCGTGGACCCATGAAAATATACTACGCGTTTGATATATCGTGAAACCGAGACTCGGAGATACGATGCATTGTTTTGTATTTACGTCAAAGTACTATTTTTTAAAACAAAATTCTTACAAAGTACTATTTCTTATTTTTTCTGCACTTTTATAAGATTTTTTACAGCGTACTTGCGTACAGGTAAGAAGTAGAATTCCCTACCGGAGTCCGTGTTCCCTGATAGCTAAAACCTGAGAGTCTTTAAGTCTAGAGTAAATAGGTTACTTCTAGGCAAGCGTGCTCCATCTTCGACCACATCATCGCTAACCATCAGGTGAGATAGTGGTCAAACGCGTGCCTATCAAAAGTAATTTTTTTTTTTTTTATTATTTTAATAAGTACATATGTTTTTTGCTATATTGAATAGAAAAGAGAATGAATGATAGTGAGATCGTTGGCAGGAGAAAAAAGGAACAAGAAAATGTGCTGTAACATGAGATAAAAAAGGATATGATACATATAATATTGATGCTTCACTTCAAGGTTGACCTTCATAAAAGGGGAGTACTCAAAGTCATCTTCTGACGTTTTGTATGTGCCCATATTGGCCAATGACAAATAAATTCTTCTGCTTCTTCTTACTGTGTCAAACTAGTAATCAAAGGTAGGTTATCACAAAACCGAGCTACTTATTTAGTTATTGATTCCTTTTCTACACCTATCTCAATGTCCATTTAACCCCAATTTGTATTTTTACACTGTAATTTAAAGGTGTTCACCTCCAATTCTTTGTGTAATTCAACGCGGGTAAAAGACGAACCCAGCTGTTTAAAGTTTTATATTAAAGCTTGAATGATACTTGGAACGCTTAGCACGTCTCGCCATTTATTGTCCATCCAACTGGACATCTCTACGAGCTGTAGCGCTTCCTTACATAATATAAAATGCAACGTTTCTCTTTCCGCCCGTTAGTAGTCATTTTTACCTTTAAAGTCACAAGTAAAGATTTTGATTTGCTAAAAATACTACCTGAAAAGACACTTTTTAGCACATTTTTTTAACGGACTTCAAAAAAAGGAGGCGGTTCTCAATGTTGTTTATTTTTTATTTTTGTGTGTTTGTTACCTCATAACTCCGTCATTAATAAACTGATTTGGAAAATCCTTTTTGTTTGTGAAAGGATATACTTTCCGATTGGTCCCATAGATATTTCATCAAAATCGAATTAGTAGTTTGGTTTTGAAAATCAAAATAGCTGGAAATAATTTGTCATCTAAGTAATCGAAATTGCATATTTGCTTTCCTGTGACTTTCCAGTGAAAAATCGAAAACTTTTTACAATACAACCGACTAGTGTGAGTAGTATTTTTGGAAGTCGGTTGTTTTTTTCTGTAAAAAAAAAATTACCTTGCACCAAGTTAAAACAACATAAATCAGTTCGAAAAATGACAAGTCAAAATCACAAATCTTAGCAACGAGTTTGAACAGATTTTTTCATTACAATTACCCTATGAACTAATTCACTGAATTGACACAAAATCCTCAAAGCCTTTGTCCAAATTGCCGCTGGGCATGAAACATCAAACATCATTAAATTCCCGAAGGTATAAACAATGAACTATGTACTACGTTCCGTTTAATGAGAGTAGATACTAGGAATAGAATAATAGATATAGAAGACATAACTGATAGCTTCAAACCTTATTTTGTATTATTAAAAATAATGACTTTACCTTTCTTGTACATAATTGAGACTGCTTTATTTGTTAAAAAGAACATGCATCTATTCAGTAAAGCATCTGAACATCGCCGTTGTTAGGGAAATAAGATTGCATTTGAACATATTTCCACAAAAAGTGTACATTAAGTTTACTACATTTTCAATTTTGTTAAAATTGAAAATGTAGCCCGCCCTCGCCGTCGAGGCCCGCCGCGACGTCCCCGTCAAAATCCGCCCCGACCCTTGCTCGAGCCAGTCCGCGCTGCTGAGCCTGTAGTCTTAAATTCGCCCCTTAATATTAATTCTAGTTCGATCCAGTCCGTCCCTAGCTGTCCTCCCCCCAGTGACGCCCTAAACCGAGGCCCGCAGCGACTACACGCTAAGGGCACCCCCTGTGGGGACAGGGGGTGCCCTTAGCGTGTAGTCGCTTAGTTTGTTAGTTTTTTATAAGCCCTGGCTGGAGGCTTTAATATTATATTAAGGCCACCATAGGCAAGGTTGAACTCATAGCGAGACGCCATTCACAAAAAAAAAACAGTTGAGAACATCGGGGCTCTGGGCCATTCAAGCCCGGACCACCAAGACAACAAGTCGTATAGTATCAAGTGCAAGTCAGTCTGATTTAATAGGTATTCTTTGAAATATCATACTAAGTTATAAACTGTGCCACTGTGGCCGTTATTTTGTCTTAAATTTTGAATTCTATGTAATTATTGCTTATTGTGGAATTTATTTAGAAATGTATGTACAATGTTTTATATTCCAAAATACTGAGTATTATGTGTAATGTAAGTGAAACGGTTGTGAGAAATCATGATAAATGATAATGATTTGAGTGTAACCTTTTTATTAACTTTGTTCCTTCAGACTTATGACTTAATAATATAAGCAGATAAATGCAATGAATATCTTGTTAAAGCCTAACTTTTGACTTATCTAATACTATTTGATGATTAGACGTGAAATATGCGTTCGACCATCAAGAGCATACTTCGCATGGCCCTAAAAATATTTAATAAATTAACAAACGGAATTAAGGACTTAAATATCATTCAATTTAAAAACAAATAAAATATCTATTATTGGAAAAGTGTTATACTTTTGACGAATTCCTTAACGAAAAATTGTAAGTTTATTTGATACTAGCTGTTGCCCGTTATGTGAAAGGAAACTAATTATTTATTATTAAGATCTCATGTTAAATGTACCAAAAATCACACCATTAAATAAGTGAAATGAAATGACATTAGCACTAGCGTTTAAAAGGTTTTCATGGCAAATCATCATTAATTTCATTTTCGTAACTCAAGTTATTTGGGATCGGTGCTTCATATTTTCTTTTTTTAGGGTTCCATACTCAAAGGGTAACCAACTGAACCCTATTACTAAGTCTCCACTGTCCGTCCGTCCGTCCATCTGTCTGTCAGCTGTCCACCTATTACGGTTCTTGAGATACAGCCCGTATCTCAAGAACCGTAACAGGTGGACAGTTGAAATTTTCACAGAGTGTGTATTTCTATTGCCACTAAAACAATAAATAATATAAAATTAAATTTTAAATTTAAAAAAACCCCGGACAAAAATACTTTAAAAAGTTTTACATTTTTAAGGGGCTTTTTTAAATTTTTAATTTAATATTTACTTCATGCCTTTTATACTTAATTTACCTAGAATGTACTAAAAGCTAAATAAAGAATAATTCGTTAGACGTACCAGTCATCATTCCAGATTCCTCATCAATCTAGGGCATTGATCAGACAAATAATATTAGTATAGAACTATAGAAATACCTACATAACATACATACAAACATGCATACAAATCATTTCATTTTTATTTCGTTAGTTAATATTCCTCATTCCCTTTCAATATATTGTACATTATTCTACTAGTCAAATCCTTTCATTTGATACCCATATTGAGGGAGTTGTGAAAAATATGTAATTCGCCATTTTGTAGTGGCGGACATCTTGGATTTGAAATTTGAAATATTCTACTATTATAGTATTATAATAAACATAGCTAAGAACACTCTTCAAATTTTATTAATTATTAATCCTAATTAATTCACCTTTCAAAAAAAAAACAAAATCAAAATCGGTTCATCCGTTCAAGAGCTCACGCACGCATTTTTTCGGTTTATGGAACCCTTCGTGTGAGAGTCCAACTCGCCCGGGTTTTCGTTATTTTAATTCTTCTCAAAGGTCAAGTCTGGATATGAAAGTGACCTTACACTCTACGCCTGTCTTGAAAAGTGCCATTCTATCAGAAAAAGCTATTGTCAAAATGCCAAACAAAAAGGATTGATTACGTGACATTATTCAGCGATTGTCAGTCCCATTGATTTGTGACGTGTTGACAATCGCCCTCGCAACGCTACCGCTGGCAGAATGTCACTTGTCTAAGGCTTGGACGTAAAAGAATAGCACCACCCACATCACTTCCCGTGAGTGTCGTAAGAGGCGACTAATGAACTCACCAGATAATGGGCAGCAGCATTCTCTGTACATTGCAACAGCTACACTGCGATCGCCAACCCTCCTGCTAAGCGTGGCGATTATGACAAGCCCTTCCATATTTGGGGGAGGCCTTTGTCCTGCAGTGAACGTCTTTCGGCTGATATGAAGATGATGATGAAGGCCTCTGTTTGTTTTTCAGTTATCAAGCCACGCCCTGACTTTTTTCACATTTATAACAATAGTATGCGTATTATGTCGACATAATACAAACACACACACACACACATGTCGACAAATATTGTCACCTCCTAACCGCACGATTATTGTTCATACCATAAACAAATACTGTCTGGTTATGAAGGTAGCAGCGTGCTCCAGACCAAAATTTATTATGACTGCTTCTGAAGACTATTTTCATTAAAACTTAGAACAAAATGAAGATATAGCGACAAACTTAACAACATTAATAACAGAACTAAAGCTACGACTGCCTTAATTAAAAATCACTGAGTCAATTTAAAATGCATTTCTGATTTTATTTACTGTTGAAGGTAGTGACCTGAATATTGTGGACTCAGCAAAGATTATATTAACACCGACGCGACGCCTCAGCGAGTCGAGTGCTATTTGCGTCTAAAAGTGAATTTACGATGGTGCAAAGAAAAGTCAAGAAATAGGTATTTGAGTGCCTTCATAAATCTACTTGCTTAAGAAAAATCTGTCTTAATAAATACTTAGCAATAAATTTGATTCAGCTTTTTATGTATTCGAGGGATGTAATTTGAATGTGTTGTAAAATTGAAAAAGGGTGATTTAGGGTTTTTGTAATGGTTCTGTATATTTGGATACCATTGTTGAAGTACTAATAAGTAGTTTTTTAAAGATTATTATTAATATTGATCTAGACTAATTTGATAACGCCTATTGATCCCTCTAACTGGAGTTGAAATGCATCATTAGTGCAACGGGAAGGGTTCAACTTTATTATTTCTTCTCACTGGCCCGTCCCTGTTTTAACAGTTGGTGCTATTCAGACTGGTATGCCCTTCGTGCATCTTCAATCAACAGCCATGCTTGCTACTGTAGTCGTGTAAAAGGTTCGAACCTACGAAACGGGACGAAAGCAATCTATCGAACACTATTCCGACCTCGGGCGGTTAAACAGAATTTTGCAACCGAATTGCCATTCCGAAGGCAATGGACCAAAACTGTTTAATCGTTGGCCCAAGATTTTCAGAAGGAGTACGAAGTTAAACGTTTGGTGGAGACCTCCAAATAAGTAAAATATAAACCCGATTGTCCTTGAATGACTTCTAAATTTATTCAAGCATATAAATTTTGTATTGACAGCGAAATCCTAAAACATAGAATTTACGACATTAATAAAATAGCCATAAACGGAATTTATGCTACCCCGATTTTTATAACATTTAAATAAGCTAAATTCGCAACATGTTTGATAAGTTTCATCTTAAATTAAGTCGTTACAATTTTATGACAGTGAAAAAGAAAAAATAGAACATCAAAGCAAAATTTTAAACTTATCGGGAATAAACTCCGAGGCTGAAACTACATTTGGATGAGAAATGTATTTTTCGTAAGTATTCATGTATCTTTCAGAGGAAAACCTTTGATCCTTTAGCTAGAGAGTCAGGGTTTGTTATTATACTGTTACGAGCTTGGGGTTCGTGACAAAAACAGCCGATTAAATAACCAAAATGACACTTTAATTTAAAAACACTATTTGATTACAACTTTAAACTCACTAATTATAAAACACAACTTCACTACTGATCACATTAATCGCACTTGAAGATCGCTTCCGAAGTATTCGCTTGTATCGCAAATTCAATACTGACTCGGTCGCGGACTACGCGCTCTTTATATAGGCCAGTTAATTCTAGAAACTTCTATTCTCGAAACATCCGGAAAGTACTCGTAACTAACGCTGCCGACGATATCGAGATATCGAGAAGTGTAGAATGTTCTGGCAAAGTAATGTCTAGAAGGTACTTTACTCTACTAGTTCTGCTACTCGATACTAGATGGCGCTAGTAGTAACTTAATGTACCCGGCATTAATTCTGGCGCGTAACAATACTGTTGTTTGTTAATTACGTTTATTAAAGATGTAGTTTAATTTTTTAGTATAAAGTTTAACATAAATTACCTAGTATCACGACTGTATTCACCGAAGGGTTAGGCAAAGGTGCACCTTTACGCCACTATTGTGTTGTTTTGGTAAACAATTAAAAAATAATTGAGTAACAAATTGATTTTTGGTCCCATCGACCATCTGTTCGGCGAGCAATGTGCCCTTCCCACTGCCACATCACTTTGGCGATCCTTTGGGCTATGTTGTATAGGTACACATATTCCTGACTTTACAATTTTCCACAACCAACCACTTAGCGACAATATCAGTATCTTAACTTACGGTATCAGCATATGATATAAAGTTACTCTAACTTTCAAAGTAACTCCAAGAACCCCGTATGTCTTCAATTACGATTCGATATACGTATGAAGCTATCAACTCACGCGTACTGGGGATAATCTCGCTTCCGACTCGCGTACTGTCTAACTTTTCAGCAATATTGTTAGCACAATACCCATGAACTCGATTCCGATCGCTACATAATGTAAAAGTGAAGAAAGTGAGTTTGGTTGTTTGTGGCTTCTTCACGTCATAACGGCTGAACAGATTTAGATGGAACTTTGCACACGGGTAGACCATGTGAATGTGAAAACAATACTAATTTTGCGGAATTGTTCGAAAGAGTTACCGCGGGAACTCTAAGGGCATTTCAAGGTCCACGGTTGGGTTTAAGACAGTAAGAATCTGACACTCCCTTCGCAGCCCCGCCCAGATCGGGTGATGGATTTTTGGATGAAAAATCACCATCATTTGTGAATTTTCATTTAAAAAAAAAGATTTTTTACCCTGCGAGTAAGTCCGTTTTGGATAATTTCCGACATACACGCGTGCAAAGCCGCGGGTGGCAGCTAGTACGAATATACGAAGTTTAAGTGTGGGATCTCGCTGATCGGGACGGATTTTGTATATCAGTTGGTGAATATGCTGTGTAAATAGAAAAATCCTTGAGCTTTCTTCGACAATTTTTTTCTAACTTGTTTTGGGTCGGCTGTGGGCTTTTATTTGTTTTTTTTTTCCTTGATACGGCTTATTGTTTTCATTTGTGAGTTTTCTGAGTAAAATTCGATTTCGAATTTGCTTAAAATAAAAATAACTTGTCGCTTCAACAGAAAATAATTTTCAAACTCAACACATTATTTTAAGAATAAATAACTTTTTGAAAAACCACTAAGGGACCACTTGCACCACAAATCAATAAACAAGTTAACCGCTAAACAAATAAAAAAAAACATTATGTCTCTTTCAGCTTCAAACGAAAGACAGAAATACAACGTTTAAGTTCAGCGTTCAAAACCCAACATTCAAGCAACTTTTAATCCAAAAACAATACGCAAACAACTACGCTACATTGTATTCGAATCCGCCAACTTTTATATTAACGTAACCAAGTTCGGAACTATTTGATCAAATTACATTCATTCATCACTACTAACATTAGCTTGCAGTTTATCATGCGAGTTACAAGGCCACAGGAGTTTGACATACTGAGGGCGGGTTTCAAAGCGCCTAATCAAAAGTAATGTTCGTTAAAATAGACAACTAGTTTATGATATTTGGCTTCCGTCAACTTATGAGTGGTAGAGTAACTCTGGGATTTGAAATACTGATCATTAGTTATCATGTCTTTGATCAGTATGTCAGCAGTGGAGTCTCAAAGTTATTGAAGTTGATAAAGATAAAGATAAAGATGCATTTATTTGTATAAACATGTGTAACATGATACACATTTTAAGGTTCAACATGTTTTGCCATATTCGGCGTACTAAAAATTGAAAAGAATTATAAATAAGGAAATCGTTAAAATATATTCAAAATAAAATTCAAATACATTATTATAGTCAATACAAGAATGTAGTCAAAGAATACTTGAAATAATTAAATTAAATTTCTTATTAAATTATTTTAATTCATAATTTGTCGTTCAAAAACTCCGTAACATTATCATATCCCTTACTAATTAAATTTTTTTTTAGTTCTCTCTTAAATGAATTAATATTCATTATCTTTAGGGAATTCAGAATTTTATTATAACACAATACATGTTAAAAAAAATATTTATATAAAAAATATTATTATATTAATAAAAATAATTATTTAATTAATTTGTATTAATTTTATTTATATATATATATAAAATATATATATTTTGGTTGACATACTTTGAGATGCTATTAGACAACAAACATATTCAACATGCTCATCTTTCCAGCTGAACAACGTGGACTACTGAGCCTCCCCCAAACATATCTGAATAGTATTAAACAAATATATTCAAGTATTAAACGATTAAACTGAATCTAATCTATAGTATAACCTTAATTCAAGCATCACGCTCATACTAATCCAGGAGGACTACTAACCCTTCAGTCATAGTTGTCTTAATTGAAGTATTACAGTGCAACAAAACTAAGCAATGATGTTTTAAGTAACGGCTCGTCACCGCCAATTTGAAAGTGGTTAGAACTTACGTTTATGCAAAACGAGAGATGGTGAAACGGGCCCTTAGTATGCGATATGCATAAACAATTCCAAAGTTCGTTGCGTGTATCAGAATGAAGTATACAATGTATTGTTTCGAAATTGTGACAGTGGAAGTAAAGTATGCGGCCAAGTTGGTATCAAGATCCTATTAACATTCTCGAATGGTGTGCGATGGACATGAATCGTCATTTTGGAGTTCTTGACGTTGATCTTGCCAGATCAAGCTCAAATAATTCAATTTATTTACAAGACTGACGAGATTACCCAAAAGTAAAGTAATTTTTTGATGATGTTTCGCTTGTTATCTTTATCTTTTGGATTGTGAAGCGTTACGAGAAGTTTTGTGTCAAGAAATGGGTGAATTAGGTTTGCCCATCTAAGTATACTGCTCCCCTCAAATCATCAGCTGTTATGTCCATCTTTTTTCACAATATGACCGAATGGTTCCAGGGTTCTTTGCAAGCAGGTACAAGAAAGCCTGATGTGTAACTTTAGGTAACGTTGGTTTGTACCTAGGGTTATAGGTAAACATTTTATAAGTACATGTGTATTTTTAACCGACTTCAAGAAGGAGGAGATTCTCAATTAGTCGGAACATTTTTTTAAATATTTTTTTTGTATGTTTCCCGATTACTCGCAGATGGCTGGACCGATTTGGATTTTTTTCATTTGTTTGAAAGGGTAGTCCCATGATCATCAAGTCAGGATCTGATGATGGGATCCTGGAGAAATAGAGAGAACTCTTTAAATATTATAGGCACACTTGAAGCGATTTGGGTAGTTTTTGGAGAAGTAGATACTTTCTCGGAATGGTCCCATTTCAATTTGGTGAAGATCTGATGAAGAACTTCGGAGATAGGCAAAGGAACTCCTCAATTAATGATAGCAAATGGACTGGGATTGCTGAAATCTCATGTCTGTCTATTATTTACACTAGTTCATAACATAACATCACGCCGGTACGCTGGGAAGGGTTACCTAAGCACATGTGAACCACTAAAACCCGAAAAAAAAACTTTTAACGTGTTTTCGGTTGTTTTTTCGTTTTTTGACACCGACTTTCGAAATTAAAGTTATTTTATACTTTGTAGTGTTTTTTATTTGGAAGTCGGTCGTATTTTTTGTAAAAAGTTTTTAATCATCGCGTAAGAGCTACTTGAAATTAGACATCTATAGTCCAGCTCCACATGAATATAACTACATTACACTAACACCCATGCAAACCAGGCCTATAACATAGTTTCCACGACAGGTTCGAAGCATACACGGTAAAGCCCTTAGATCGCATAAAAGCGTTACTTAATAGGGTTTATTATGAGGCCTTCGCTTAATTAACAGTGGTGTACGTAATTCTGGTCGTATGTGTAATACAGGCTTATGTTTAGTCAAGTGAAGTGTGAAATTGTAGAGAGGTGTTATTAATTTTGCAGTAATTGTAATGTTATTTGAGGATTGAATTTGTAAGGAGTTGGAGAAGGTTTGTGAGGAACACGTGTCAAAATAATAACAGCCGTAGAGGTCGATCTTCGAGGTTAAGCAACGATTGCCGAGGTCGGTCCGTTGATGGGTGTCCATCTTAACATTCCTCCGTGCCTCGGATAGTACTGATTCGGCAATCTGTAGCCATGAATCCCGCCACCAGTCTTGCAAAGGGGTCAAGGGGTATCTCTGGAACTACCAGTCGGATTTGGGAAATTGGAAATTCCTACGGGAGCGGGAATAAACGGGAGATGCGCGTACGAAGTCGCGGGAAAATGCTATTATGTTTATGAGCCGTTCCTTGTTGAAACACTAGGGCAATGGGGTCCGAGTGTTCATCGCGTTTTTCGTGAAATCAGCAAGCAGCTAGTCAACTCTTCACGTGACCAGAGGGCTGGCCTTTTCTTTGGCCAACGAATCAGCATTGCCATTCATACTGACAATGCGGCTAGTGTTCTGGGCACTTTTCCCGTTGACACCGATGCGGACGAATTTTTCGAAAAATTCGTCCCTTATAATTATAATTATATTTTTTCTACTAGCTTGCTACCTAGTAAGTTTTTATGTATTTGTAAATGAACTACATTCAACGTTTATTGTTTTTTTTAATGATTCAATGTGTATGATTTTAATTTTCAACAGTCTTACCAAGGAGTACCATAATGGGTTGTGGAGGTCTGGTAGGCAGCCGCTCCACGTAAAATACTGTATTCAGCTGAATCCGGTTTGACTGGAAGCCGACCCCAATATAATTGGAAAAGGCTAGGCAGATGATGATGGTGTATGAATTTACTTTATTTGCATAATCTGTAGATTAACTCCCTCATACCTACAGTTTACTGAAAGAGAAAAAAGCCATATCCGAGCATGCTAATAGTGAATATCAGCGTGCTTGCAAATATTTTCATTGGCCCGATTGATTGCAATCCGTATCAGCTCGGTTTAAAAGCAGGCTTTTTCAGTTAAATCGCGTTTAATGGGCCGCTCAAATAAATCAACGACGATATGCATACTGCTATTGTATATGCTTGGTTCGGTAAATGGGGGATTATTTTTTTCGAAAAAGTAGTTTTTTTTCAGGTTGTTTTGAATGAAGTTTTTTTAGCTTAATGAAGCTGTTAGTAGGATTGGTTGGAAAATGTGTATGATCGTGATCAATAACTGAAATTAATAATGATACAACTGTTTTTATAAAAGAAATATTTAAAAAATTATATGTTAAGAAAATGAAATAAACGAAATAATAATAATTTATTTCAGTTACTTTACAACTTCTACAATATATCTTACATAGGGGTCTCCTTTTAAGTATGAGAAATATTTATATAGATCAAACCTTTGCCCAGCAGTGGGACACAATAGGCTAAGGAAAAAATGATTATGTCAATTGATAAATAAAATTAATACTCTGAGAGACCAGAAACGAGATTAACAAAGTTTTCTAGTTGCGATGCAAAAATAAAGTGATATTTCGTCTGCACTCTTACAAAAGCACTTTCCAATGCAAGCATTTCAACCTGTCAAAAAAGGTTTTCTTAATTTTCCGTATCTACCAAACAACACTGCAAAGATGCACTTAAAAGAAAACAAAAAAACAAATTCTTCAGTTTATTATATTAGAACTAGTTACTGCCCGCGTGATTGTCGATAATTATCCCAAGAGAACATATTCCCAGGATAAAAAGTATCCCATGTGTTATTCCAGACTATAATCTACCACTGTGCCAAATTTCATCAAAATCCATTCAGTAGTTTTGGCGTGTAAGAGTAACAAACATCCATCCATACTTACAAACTTTTGCGTTTATAATATTAGAAGGATAGATTATAAGTAATACGTAAAGACTTAACACTTATAATCTATATTGTTTGAACGCGCTAATCTCTGGAACTACCAGTCAGATTTGAAAAATACTTGAATGATTCTGTATATGATAGCCACATTCATGAGGAATGTAAAACGGAAAAAAACGGTATAGGCGAGTACGAAGTTGTGGACAAAAGGTAGTACTATATGCAACTAAAGAACTTCATACCACGATACATTACTCGCAGAGAATCTTCCAGGGTACCACAAACTTGCAAAGTATCTATTTACTTGAGCAACGTAAATATCTTCAGTAGCAACTTTAATCACTGCCAGCTATTAAGTTTTCCGCAAGGAAATAATGCTTCATTAAAATTTAAACATAGCGGTTTAATTTTCTATACGAGAAGGGATTTTAATGAACCGTGGTACGAGACAAGAGTTTTAATCTCCCGGTTTTTGCTTCACGGGTAAAATATAGAACGGCTTGGCTAACAGGTAGTAGTGCTGTTTTGTTATATTTTTAAGTGTAAAATGAGTGTTAGATTTAGAGCGAGATTTTTGCGTCGTTAGATTTGATTGGTATTAAATTTTTTGTTTAAAAATATTGATATACTGCCTTGAGTAAATTATAATACATTTTAAAATCATTATAAAAATCAAGAATCTATATTTTAAAGTCTTAATAGTTTAAGAACTTGCCCACCTCATCGAGCAACACGGTGGGCCGGTATACGGACGGAGAGTCGGCAGGGCGCCCCGGCTTCCTAAAGAGGACCAGTTTACTCGTATTCCAGCGAAGTGGGAACTGGCCCCTCTCGAAGATGCGCTAAGGAACTCCCTAAGTCAAGGCCCGAAAGCATTCGAGGCCCAGGCTTTCCCAGTTAAGCTATCGGGTCCTGGGGCGGTTTATTTGGCCTTTAGCCTGTTTATAGTCAAGAATTATTTTACAAAATGAGTGCAAGTCCACATCAAAAATGGGTGACTACTAGATGATAAACAAATAAAGATTTGTGAAAGAAGAAAACTTGTTACCAACCTGAAATAAATAGAGACAAGCAAATGTTGACGATGGCGATGATTTACGTCGACATACCGACTATACTTACGAGTAGACTAGACTAAACACTAGAGAAGTTCTAAGTTATGACAGCACGTAACGATTTTCAAGGTTAAAACTGAGGATGAGGGCACCATTCATCACAAACGGAGACTCCTTAGTGCCTCGGAAAGCACGTTAAGCCGTTGGTCTCGGCAGTCATTTGAAGATCTTTGGCAGTCGTTACGGGTAGTCAGATGCCTGTGATCTAATACCAGACTTACCAAGATGTATCGTTTTATTAATTTATTTATTTTATAGTTTATTGTACACCTCATTACAAACATAGTAAAAACGTTTAAAAAAAAACAAGTGTACAATGGGCGGTCTTATCGCACAGGGCAATCTCTTACAGACAACCTTTGGATGGACTGAACGAAAGAAGTTAGATTAAGGGCGGTCAGTGTACAAACATCATAAACAATATAAATTAGACATAAAAATATAAAATACACACAATACTAAATAATATACTAATAAATATCAAATATATAAATGGGAAAGGAGAAGAAAAATTATAGTGAGAGGTAATGCTCCTTCACCAATTTTTTAAACGTTGGTAGCGTTTGTGCACGCCTCACATCTATGGGTAATGCATTCCACAAACGAGCAGCTTGAATAGTGAAAGATTTGTTAAAGAAGGATGTGGAATGCATACGAATACTTAATTGAAGATTTTCCGATGATCTCAAGGACCTAGAGTGTGTGTCACAGAGAAACTGAAACCGGTCTTTAAGATAAAAAGGAGTAGAAGGGTTAAAAAGTACATTGTAAAGAAGAGAAAGTATGTGAGCATTCCAGCGAAGGCGAATAGGAAGCCATTTGAGCTTAGTACGAAATTCGGAAACGTGGTCATACTTGCG
>NDFZ01004838.1:0-19045 GCA_002192655.3 Mamestra configurata
TTAACCAATGTTCAGTTAAGCAAACTACATCAAACCTGGTTTTTTCTAAAAACATTTCTACTTTAAGTAATTTGGAAGCGCAACCTTGAATATTTTGATTAAATAATTTTAAAACAAAGCTCTCATTGGTCTTTTCAGAGAAAACAAAGACCAATGAAGAGCCAAGTTTCCAATTTAACTATCACAACAAAACAGATAAATTGTAGTCCAGACAGCTGATTGGTGGTCGGTCTTAAATTGTAAAAAAACTTAAATTTAACCTAGTAATTTTTCATTCGAAGTTGAATTTTTCAAAATCCGCACTGAGACCGCGTGGTCGTAGTTACGGCCCACTCCCTCAAACCGAGCGAGGCTAGGATAGGAGTTAGAACATTACAGACTGATTATTATTCATTTGAATTTTAAGGTTAACGTACAGGTACAAGAATGTTGGAGAAATATTGTGTAGACTCACTAAATTTCTGCCTTATGTTAACAACTACTATTATCTATACTTCTATATCTATACGAATAAACTTAAAAACTACTGGACCGATTTGAAAAATTCTTTCAGCAATGGATAGCTATACTCCCACGGGAACGGAAACTACGGGTGAAACCGCGTGACATCCGCTAGTTATTTTATAAACCTAAACTCTTATAGGCCAACAACTGCAAATAAACGTGAGCTTAAACAAAATTTAATCAAGCATATTGTCAGACACACACTACATTGCCATTTGAGTTATTTGAGCAACAATTTACGAGTCCCAAGCAAATAGACACTCGAGTAACTACATGTTAGTCTTTCGACCTTGAATCTAGGGCCAGACTTAGGGTGCGTTTGCACCAGAGATGTGCGAGGAAAATGAGTGACGCGAGGATGCGTAACGAAGCTGTGAAATGATGTGAGCGATTCCACCACAGATGTGCGAGGTAGCTGAGCAACGCGAGGATGCGTAGCGACGCTATGAAACGGTGCGCAGACGACCGGTGCGAGGATGTGTAGTGAACTCTTTTCAGATGTAAAGTTTCTCGCTGGCGTTCATCCCTAGTATACATTCCTCGCACACAACTCCCGCACACATCTCTCGCACACATCCCTCGCACACAGCCCTCGCACCATTCCTTCGCTTTTTCTGTACGTACAAAAACCTCGAGCCGCTAAGTCGTTTCCACCGGAGCTGCGAAGAGCGAGGCTAGTCAAATGAAGTGATTCTGTTGGTTCTTAACAAACACATCTTTCGCTGCGCACATCTCTGGTGGAAACGTACCTTTAGAGCTTCCACAGACAGGTCCGACAAGAGAATGTTTCAACGATAAGACAACGCGTCTCCATTGAACTAATTCCATTTGTGTAGCAATTTTAGAAGTTTCTATGAAAACGCTTGTCGCATCGTTGTCGCGTCTATGTGTGGGAGCCTTTATCATGTCTGCCTTTATCAAATTGACTAAGAAATATGTCTCCACTCATGCCTAGACTAACTTGTCTCAAGCAGAATTACTTTGAGAATTAGATTTTGATAACCCTAAGTTTCGGTGGGTACTTCGACTGATTGTTAGACTTGGAGCAATCTCATTAATTAAGCCGTCTCTGATTTGAGGATTATCTTTAGATTTGTACAGAAGATTTTAGTTAGTATAAAATAATATACACAACAAGCTTTTGTCTGTGGCTTTGCTCGCGTTAAAGTAGCCTTATATCTCTGTTTATCTCTGTGTAAGGGTCTACACCTGGCGAATGTGTCACGAATGCGCCGCTCGCGACCCGCTCGCGAGCTCTTCTCTTTCGATACGCTCTTGCCTGAGCGGTTGTGGTCGTCATATAGTGTTCCGAGCAGTTACGACCTTCTTCACAATTTCTCGCCATTTGTCCCCATTAGTGGTCATCATTCATACAATGGGCCGCCCACAGCAGTCTTGATTTGATCAGTCCGCCGCATGGGTGATCTACCGCGCGGCCTGATGACTTCGACTCTGCCTTGCACAACGAGGCATTCGATGGAGTCACTTTCCCGCCTAGAGACGTGTACGAAGAATTTTAGAATGCGAAATTGTACTTGAGCTGATAGGCGCTGTTTGATGGCTAATTCATCGAGTATGGCTGCATTTGTGCGGAACTCGGTCCATGATACTCCGATCATCCTTCTCCAGCACCACAATTCCAGTGCGTCTATCTTCTTTCTTTCTATCTCTCGCAGCGTCCACGTCTCCGCGGCGTAAAGGAATGTGGGGACAAGCCGAGTCTTAGTGGCCTTGGTGAGGTTTCGATTCTTCCGTATTTTCCTCATCTTGTCCATTGCGGTTCTAGTGCGTCTTTTTACATCATCGATGCATCCACCTTTGTTCGAGATTAGAGAGCCAAGGTATAAACAGGAGTGGACCCCTTCACAATTCGCGAGCTGCGTGCGTGCATTTCAAGTTTGCGCGTTTCCTGCGCCGCCCGCGCTCCGTACAAGTGTGTTTTCTTTTTTCACGTAAATAAAAAATGCAGACGATACAGTGCGTTTAAAACACGCGTGACGTCACGTGTGTAATAAAAAAAATACGTGACCAATATTTTTTGGAAATCTATCTGACGGACTAATTAGATTTTTTTCAGTAATATACCCTATTAATCAAAATCGTTTCGGAGCGAAAGCGTAACAAATTTTCAAATTATTTAGGATACATTTCTATAAGATGGATGAGATGACGTTACAAGTCGCCTCTGATAAAAAGAGTTTCAGACATAGAGCGACCCGTGCATACGTGTAATTTCACTCAATTTAAACTTCTTATTTGTCTCGTGAGTACTAAATTCCGGCACCATATTTGTAGCTGGATATCAGACTTCCTTAGCGAACGGTCGATCCGAGTAGTCGTTGACGGCTGCTCTTCTGACCTCATGGCTATTAATGCCGAAGTTCCTCAGGGGTCTGTTCTCTCTGCAACTCTTTTCCCGCTGCACATCAACGACCTGCTTCAGCCTGGTATTGTTGGGTATGCAGATGACAGTTCGGTTTCAGAGAGATACTTGTCGAGCGCAAGATCCAGCGGGGAAGAAGTTCATTCCTTGAGAGAGGCCATGGTAGAGCGGACAAATTTGACCTCAAGTCTTGTCTCCCAGTAGGGTGATGACAATCTGGTCTCTTTTAATGCTACCAAAACACAAGCGTGTCTTTTTACCTCAAAAAGGAGTCGTTTCGACCTAACTCCTACTTTTCGGGGTACATCTGTCCCTGTAACCGATCGGCTCGAGCTCCTAGGCATGGAGCTGACACCCAGTCTCAACTTCCACCATTGAGCACAAAGCCCAAACTGCGGCCAAAAAGCTGGGCATCCTAAATAGAGTGACGCGATACTTCACGCCTGGACAGCTTTTAACCCTTTACAAAGCACAAGTCCGATCCTGCATGGAGTATTGCAGCCACCTTTGGGATGGCTCAGCTAAATACCAACTTGCCGCGCTTGACTCGGTGGAACACAGAGCTAAAAGGCTCATTGGCGACGTAAGGCTGGTGGATGCCAAGCTTCACAGCTTGGCTCATCGCCGCAAGGTTGCCTGCTTGTCGGTCTTCTACAGATTGTACTTCGGGGAGAGTGTCCAGGAACTCCACGATCTCATCCCACCGGCCCCCTTCTACCATCGGACATCTAGACGCACTGCAAGTTACCATCCCTACCGTGTTGCTATTCCACCAATTCGTACTAAATGTTACTAAACGTCTTTTATAATGCGCACAGCAAAGGAGTGGAACTCTCTGTCTGCGTCTGTATTTCCGAACGCATACAACCCTAATCTCTTCAAAATTAGAGTGAACAGGCTTCTTCTGAGTAAGCTCGCTTCATCGTCGACTTTGTCTCTGTCATCTATGACCTAGACTAGAGTCAAGAGCAAACCCATATTAAATTTTTAAAAAACCCATTGAATTCCTGGCTTCGATTCCCAGATCGGGCAATGTTATTGGGTTTTAAGGGTTACGAACATATGTAAGAAACGGTACCCTTATAGTATCACTCGGGTGTCTGTCTGTCTGTCAGTCTGGCTGTCTGTCTGTCTGTCTGACCGTCTGTCAGAGCCAATTTTATCCGAATCTACTGGACCGATTTTGTTGAAATTTGGTACACATATGAACTTTTGTGACCCTAACACGGAGGCATTACATAAATAAATAAATTTTGAATATTGGGGTCTTTTGGGGAACACATAAGAAAATTTCAAAAAAAAGTTTTTCAAACTGTAAGTACCATGTCACATAATTATCAATTAAAATGGCTTATTTTGAGGGTTTTAATTATATTTTATATTTAAATTTTTAAATACATTATTTGGAAGTTATCCGGAAATACGATGAAAAATTACCATTCAGGCTCAGTAGTTTCGAATATAAGGGGGGGCCCTTATATTCGAAACTACTGAGCCTCTAAACTCAAACTCTTTCATTACTCTGATGAAACGATAAGTACGACTGAAGGACAAACTTATCTCTGTAGTTAAAAAGAATATTCTCTCATACTATATAATGTGAAAAAACTACAAATTATCAATTTTTAAGACTATTTAGGTCGACGCAAAGTAGCCCATAGATTTTGATTTACTTGCGAGTACCAAAATATGTCGCAAAATTAGAAATTCTAGGAATTATCAGCCTACGTATTTGATATTAATTTCAACATGATAACTTCACGAATTCCTGAGAAAAAGGATCGTGATGACAGATGGACAAGGAAGTGATCCTATATGTTCCGTCTGAACCCTAAAAATAGACAAAAAGTGACCTCAAAAAAAAAGAACATCGCCTAATATCCAAGTAGTACTAAATTTTTATTCAAGCATGCTGAAAGCAATACATCTAAGTTGTTAACCGTTGAACTAATTTGTATGGAAAGCCTGTAACTGGGA
Source organism: Mamestra configurata (assembly GCA_002192655.3). NCBI lineage: Eukaryota > Metazoa > Arthropoda > Insecta > Lepidoptera > Noctuidae > Mamestra > Mamestra configurata. The sequence continues at coordinate 4,865 of NDFZ01004838.1, forward strand.
CGCTTCGACGGGCTTAATTAACTAAATGAAACAAGTTTTTAATTGTTTCTTCAGCCCGGGGCTATTTATCTTCTAACCGTGGCCTCGAACGTGGCGACACTCAATAGATTAGGAGATCGTAAACGCGGAATTATGAACCTTTTGAAAAAAGAGCTCGTTGATGAGTAAAATGATAATGGTTTGGCCAAACCTACCCTTTCTTTTTAGGGTTCGGTATGTCCGAATTAAAATACGGAACCCTTATAGAATCACTCGTGTGTCTGTCTGTTTGTCACAGCCAATTTACTCCATATGTACTGGACCGATTTTGTTGAAATTTGATACAGATACAAACTTCTGTGCGAGTGAACGCCGAACGTAAATAAATACGTTTAGATTATGGAGTCACATTTAGGGGGGAAATAAAGAAAGTTTCCGAATTATGCGTATGCTATATGTGACCAAATTTCAACTAAATACAATTTCAACTAAAACAGTAGATTCGGAGCAAATTTGCTGTAACGGACACATTCTAGACGGTTCCGTTTTTCAATACGGACTTTTGAAACCCTAAAAAACTAGCGTAATATCGCTTTTCTAGCGGCCTCGTGTTCTTAATAAGTCTCCAAGGCTTTCAGTTAGGAACTTGTCTAAGAAGCCGTGTAATTAACTACTTATCTATACTTATTCAGAACATGAGCGAAGTATTTTATAATTCGCTGAAGTAGTAACTTTATTCCGACAAATTAGGTGCCTAATGATTTGGGTTGATACCTGAATTTTAATCTTGGACAGTATTGAAGTTACTGTTTCTACTTATATATTTCTTTTTATTAGGCACTATTGGCTCGCGTTTGACCACAATCTCATTTGATGGAAAGTGATGATGCGGTCAGTCCATAGACATGGAGCACGCTTGTCTAGAAGTCAATTCACTCTTGAGCGGAAGAAGTCATTTGATGATTTCCAATCTTTAAAAAAAAAATAGGCGTGTCAACGGAAAATAGCAGACTTCTTAAGATTGCAATAAATTTTGATTAGATTATAATTTCTCGATATATTATGAAAAAATTGTTTTGCATAAGTACAATAAATCCCATCCAAATTCAATCGTTTCCAATATATCCGTGTCTTATTTGGAAAAATAGTTTGCAATTTCGCGCGATATTTTACAATCTTACAGCGTTGGCCATTTCCCAGTGACAGGCACAAGAATAGTATTCCCCAACATCTTATTTCAAAACCAATCATGAGTACTAATATGATTGATTGTAGATAACTGTTTTTATGAGGGGCCTCTCACAGTTCAACCTAGGAGGTTGTCGACTGCTTAACCGAAATTGCCTGAGGCGGCCTTAATATAAATATTAAAGGCTCCAGCCAGGGCTTATTAAAAACTTACAAACTAAGCGACTACACGCTAACGGCACCCCCTGTGGGGTACGGGTCTCAGCTTAGGGCGTCGCTGGGAGGAGGACAGCTAGGGACGGGCTAGATGGAACTAGGTAGATAACTGTGACCCTTCTAAAATACATATTCACAATCATCAACATAGATTTGACAAAGCTACTCACAGATTTCATAACACCTATCCCAATTCATGCTAAATTAAGGTTACATACACCTATTATTATCAAATCAATAACTACGATCCTACGACAATTACGAAACGAGATCACAATCTGGCGCCATAATAATATTCAAACAGAACACAATGTGACGCAAACTGGGTCGGATATGAACAATTTAGCCGGAGTAACATCATTTGGGAGTTAGGCTACAAAACTCGAGCAAATACAGACAGTAGAGTAGCAACAGGGTTGAGTTTCCAAAGGAATTAAAACATTTGGGAGTTTTTTTTAAATCACGAAGTATATTAGTATAGCAGCAGTTTAGCGTTATGTTACAATAAAACACGTTGCGGTACCCCAAGTGCTCAAACACCTGTAATTTGGGGAATTTAATTGGCACAATACAAAACAAATGATATATCATTTGTTTTGTATTGTGCCATTATTATTGATCAACGTAGTCACTTACTCATCATTTGCCTAGCCTTTTCCCAACTATATTGGGGTCGGGTTCCAGTCAAACCGGATTCAGCTGATTACCAGTATTTTACGTGGAGCGGCTGCCTACCAGACCTCCACAACCCATTAACTGGGTAACCATCGACTAAGTTGAAGAAGACCAGAAGAAGCATATACAGGCTACGGAGTCGGAAAGGACTTGAGTTTCCAAAGGTTCGAAAGAAAATTTAATAAAAAACTCAAGGTAAGCAAAATGTTCTCGAAAGTCTTTTTATTGAATAACCCGATAGCTTTTCACTTTTATTGTGGATATTACTTTGTAAGTACGTTTTCTAGTGGCATGTGAGAAATTGCGTTTGCGGCTTCAATTCTATTGAAAAAAGTGATTGAATTTTGTTTGCCGTTTGTCGTTTGTTATTTCCAGTCAAATCTTTTTCATTTTGTGAGTGGTCGACTGAAATACCAACTGCCAATCGTTCTGGTTCTGGAAATTCCTTTTTATCAGTATTGATATTTATAGTTTACTAGTAGTAAGTGTGGTGTCAGAGGGTATTCATACCGTCACCATTGAAGACACCTTTTTTTTTGGATGGGTAATCCTAAAATATAAAATCTTTTCGTTACTGACTGACTGTGTGAGTGACTGATAGATAACGCACAGCCGAAACTACTGGTCGTAGAAAGCTGAAATTTGGCATGTAGCTTCCTTACACTTCGTAGGGGAGTGCTAAGAGAGGATTTCCCGAAATTCTTACGGGAACGGGCAAAAATGGGTTATGCGTGTACGATATTGCAGGCAAAAGCTAGTCATCAATAAACTCCTTCCGCTCTGGGCGGAGCCGATGGAAGCTTCAACCTCTGACTAAAACCCATCCGTGTTCCTCCAAATGTCCTTGCAGTCCAGGGCCGCGATAACTCTTTCGAGCAGATCTGAAACCCTGGAGATACCTTATATTAGGGTCATACTTGCAATTCGTTACATTTTCACACCACCAAGAACTTAACCTGGGCCGTGGGTGCACCCTGCTGCTGCACGCTGTATCCTGGTAATAATATTAAACTGAATTTTATTATAACTCACAGATCAATAATGTGATTTGAATATGAAGTAACCTCAACAAAAAATTCGTCTAAAAACTTTCACTGCTCGCAGCGATGGCCGAATAGCACTACTCGCGGTGGCCAACCACCAGTTCTCATAGCTTGCTTTCAATTGTCTTGCAGTAGGTGTGTAGAGTATGAAGAGTAGAGGTAAAGGGTATTCTTGCCTGTTGGCTAGCTTGAATCTCTTACTACATCCAGGGTTCTAGTATTAACTGCCTCGCTTCGTTCGTGAGTTCACTCTGGAATCCTTAAAGGTCGGGATTCAATATGACACCCGTCTTAAGTTAAGACAACAGTATGCCCTCGATGCACGATTTACTATTAAATAAAGATTTGTTAATATTTAATCAATGTGTAATTCAAAATTCCGAATCTCTCCAAAGTAATTATTTTTTTTTGAGAGGTGTCAGGGTTGATTTATGGGACAAAAAATAACACCCAATCTGTCGAAATGGTAGCTTTATTGAGAGTATTATAATAAAAAAAAACGGTTGTCCTTTTCAGGAAAACACTGCAAGCTGTTTCAGAACCGTAGCAAAAAATACTTTAGAATTAGAAGGAACAAGAACAGCAAGTATCATAAAAAAAGAAACAAAAAAAAAAATATAAAAGGATATTTTTTTTTTTTTGTTTCTTATGTAAAAATTTCAATATCTTGACGAATATTTCAACAGGTCGCCCTCAATAACCTTATATGAACTTTTGTTAAAGAAATAATTGAGATCATTCAGAAAAACACGATGAAGAAAGCCGATATAATGATCTACACAGCATTTTTACTAATCATCTTAATATGCCCAACATGGGCCTGTTACTACTACCCACCGCAATTCATGGGCTACTATTACTACCCAAACTACTACCCAACGTACTATGATTTCGAGGAAATGCCCTGGGTCCATAATGAGACGTATGCCATGAACATCACTGCACTTTCTACTGCTAAACCAGTTGAAGATCCATCCAGTAGTCGAAGAACTTGTAATATTTGGTGCTGGCTTCGAAGAGTTGGGCTGTTTATAGTGCAACAGTTGCTGGCTGATAATACTTAGTGTGGAATAATGCTCAACAAAGTTGCAGGTGTTTTAGCAACTAAAACAAAATTTCATAGCAAAAGCTTTTATGCAATGGCTCAAAAACTATATAATAAGTTACCAGGACAAGTTATCTCATGTATGAACATTAACGAATTTAAAAGAAATCTGTTCAAATTGTTAATTAACAAGGTGTATTATTCTGTTGACGAATATTTAAATGACAAACTTTAATCTCAATTCCTTTTTAATTTAATTGAATCTGTCTTTACGTTATTTGACATATTATTTGCTCTTTATTATTTTGATTATTGTTGTATTATTGAATTAGTGACATTATTATCTTTATTTTGTATTATTTGGTTTCTTTTACCTACTTGATATCAATAATTGTATCTAAATTTGACATGATTTATAATTATTTTGAATTTATAGAATGTATGTTTGTAAAAAATCTTTTGATATTTTGTATGCTTTTTTGCGGAACACAGCTCGGAGCTTATTTATTATTGTAATATCTATTGTATGTACCCTGTGTTCACGAAATAAATGAATTTGAATTGAATAAATATCTTTGATAATTCATTTGTTTTTATTGCAAGAACATTGTGTAGAGGAAGGTAAAGGCGGCACGGCATGGCATGTCGCGGCACGGCACGCTTTGGCATACCGAATCATCCTGTGGCATCCTGCAGCAAACTGAAGAATCCCCTACGATCTTGTGGCATACCACGTCGAGACGAAAGCAAGCACAATATGGCGCTCACTCGTTCAGTTCAGTAGTGTGCTAACGTAAAATTGGTTGCGAATTTTGTTAAAATGATTGCGCGTCGCAGCGTGCCGTGGCATCTTGTGAAATTTCACGATGTGCCGTGATATCCCGGTTAATGACGTGACGTTCCGCGGCATGCCACGGTAATGCGCGACCTACTAAAAGAGGAGTATCTCAATTGTTTCATATGAAATACACAAACATATAAAAATTGCTATAAAAATTCTTTTAGGGGCAGCTGCCCCATGTATCATTGCATCTGCTTTCAATAATAATCTTTATAGTCATAGAATATCCCACTTTGGCTTGGCCCCAAGGTTTCCAATGTCAACCCGTTTTACCCGTTAGCAACAATTTCAGCCTACACTATTTCAACATGTAACTCAACATGAAAGTCTTAATTCCTAAAGTTAAAACCATTTCTTAATCCAACTTAACCCATGTTTAAGTTTCGTTGAGGGTATCCAAACTTGTGGACCCACCTAGTGTTAATTTAAGATAATTCCCTTTTAGCCTAAGTAAGAAGATAAATATTTAGCGATAATGTTTGTATTATTTTTGTTATGTATATTTTTATTGTTATTTGTGTAATGTTGTGTAATGTTTGTATTTTAGCGACAATGGTTTTGTATACTACTATAATATTTTCACGTATACTACTATCATATTCATTGAGGGACCTGGACGCACAAAGCGGAGGCTGGTTCGACGTGGCGCAAGAAATATATGGGGAAGCCTATACCACGTGTAACAGAATTAAGGTATTGCGTTTATTCTGTTACACGTTGTATACAGCAGTAAAAAAATGTTTACACTTGTTATTTGTCTAAGGTATTCATCAAAGCTGGGCATTATCTCGTTAATCCGTTAATCGTTAATTAACGAAGTTAACATTTTGACTAACGGATTAACTTTTAAGTTAACTTTACAAAATGTTAAACTTCCGTTAAATTTCCCCAAATCCGTTAATCATGTAAATCATCATCAAAAAAAGATACCGCATGCCCCGAGCCGTGCCGCGAAGAGGCGTTTCGACAAGAAGCTGCCGAAAGTTCGAAGGACAAAGATAGTTTAAGTGGCGGAGGCAGCAACGCCAGTAACAACGGCGATGATGAGGAAGACTTTTTCAATTCTGTCACTTAGTCTAAAGAAAAATCTTAAAAGAGTAACGCTAATAATCTCGTCAAAATGTGGCTAGACATGAAATCAAAAGATTCGTTCTTCGATTTCAGATATTCATAAATCTGTTTGTTCAATATAATACCCTCAAGCGTCGCAGTTAAACGGTTTTTTCCAAGGGCAAATATATTTTAACACCGAAACGAGGCTCGCTTTCAGACTAGAACTTCAAAATTTTAATGTTCATGAAGGCGAATATCTACACTATGCCAGATGACTGACACGTTCCAATTTATTAAACACGAATTCCAAATTTCCAGAACCCAAACAAACAGTTTTATAAGTAGATCACTAACGAAACGATATAAAAATGGTATTTTTTCACGTGCTTACGGCTTAACGATTAAACGATTAACTTGCGTTAAATCTTCTCGAAATGTAACGATTTAACGTTTAACGAAGTTAACATTTTCAGTAACGGATTAGCGATTAACGAAGTTAACTATTTGATTAACGGTGCCCAGCTATGGTATTCATTATATGTATATTATTTAGAAGCTTGTGCCATAGATAGATAGATGACTCATTTATTTGGAAGAAGAAAAAACAGAAGAACGAAATCTATACTATATATAACAATACAAATAATTAATTATTATAAATGAGAAAGTTTGGATATTTGGATGGATGGGTGGGTGTTTGTTACTCAATTACGTCAGAATGGTTGAATGGATCTTGATGAAATTTGTCACAGCGGTAGATTATAGTCTAGAATAACACTTAGGAGTCCTTTTTATCCCGGTAGTATGTTCCCTGAGGATTATTTTCGTCATTGACGCGGACGGAGCCGCGGTCGACATCTAGTTAAGAAATAAAAACTACAAAAAAAGGTTCCATAAAAAACACATTAAAAAGAAAGACCTTTTCACTTGTATGTGCAGTTTATATATATATCTTGGGACTTGGGACAACTCACACTCACACACGGTCATCCGATCCCAAACTAGGCAGAGCCTGTGCTATGGCAACCAGACAACTGATAAACATACTTATATATTTCTAAATACATACATATTATAGACAAATTACACCCAGACACAGAACAAATGTTCATGCTCATCACACAAAGATTTGTCCTGGGTGGGAATCGAACCCACGACCTCCGGTTTAGCAGTCAGGGTCACTAACCACTCGACCAACAGGCCAGTCCAGTTTATAGGACAAGTACTAAATTCATACTTAAAATAGTTTAAATCACGGAAAAACAAAGCGCGATATGTATATAAGGTCCTATTAAAATAGGTGGACAAATTTTGACACAGCGTTAAGTACTTCTAACCAAAGATATCCAAGCAAAAAAAAAAACTGATTTAATTAATTTTATTTTGACCTAAACTAATATTTTTTCGAATAAACACATTCATTATGGGTGATTGTAGTGGTCACGTGCGCCTGCATATTTGTAGTATTAGAATTATGAGATAATATGGATGTGTTTATGCATTGGGTAACCAACATTTTTAATGTGTTTTCGTTACCTACATTTTTACCACTGTCCTTGTTCTGGTGGTCCGAATGTTTTCTAAAAGTTTTTCCATCTATTTAAATGGAACCTTGTATAAAAGTTGCACCAAATAGGAGTGCAGCTCAGCATGCAGCATGCAAGTATACCTGACGCTGATATTAGTTAAGTTCCATACAACACGTTAAATTTTCCAATATTGGTGTCAAGTCATCGCCCAATATTTGAAGGGTGTACTCATATGATCGAAGAGAAATTGGATTATACATGAGTCTACCCTCAACCTAAAATTAGTTCCGATTATAATTTGCTTTGAAGTGGTTCAAGGACCACCTACTTAGTGCTTGTAATTCTGGTAGATCGCCTAAACCATATTACAATATACCTACGAACGTTATATAGTTTTGTTTACCAATGGGAAATCATCAAATGACTCCTTCTGCTCTGGTTGGAGTGGGAGGAAGTCACTCTTATTGATTAAAACCCATCCATGTTCCTCGAAATGCCCTTTGCGTTCCAGGGCCGCGGTGACTCTTTCGAACAAATTCCGCAAACCTGGCAGGCTCTGCCCCTGTCTACTATGCTGACTCTTTGTGGCGTGTGTGGAACACAACGCGCCATCGACCCGGTCCTGGTTCTCATCGGACGGCGAGCATTGGGTGGCTCGCCGTCTGATCAGAACAAGGCTCGACGTCCGTAGGCCCGCGTCTACGGTGGCCAGGAATCGCCCATAGACTCCCGACTCCCGGGGCGTCTTCTTTTGTTGCGGCGGCTGGGTTATGATGTTTGCCTCTCCCTCACGCGGCCCGCCTACTCCTTCACTAGAATTACTGTTTCGACTACGAACCCTCCAATTACCAATTAGATTTAAATTGAATGGCTTTGTCGATTTGAAACTCTAGGAGAGAAATAAGACCAGGAATATTTGAATATTGCGCACAAACCAAAAAATGACCCACGGTGTCCGTCTCGAAGCGGTAATTTTTTTAACAACTTTAATTGAAGACCGTATTTGAGAATCAACCCAGGATCCCACGCTCAGCAATTGCGCTCGCGACAACGAATCCTACGGGGCAGTCCAACAACAGGGAACTACTAATAAAAATATCTAACTACTCTTTGAACCGGAACACAGCAAGACACATCCTATTCCATACCATACGCAGCCTTTTATTTCTTATCAAAGCAATAACACAGCCTTCATTACAGAGCGTCTCCTTAGTATGCAGCATAAATAATTTTAATCAAAATGGCAACGTCTCTAGAAGATATTTTCAAGTAATACAACCACAGAGCCGCAATCCTTGAGATAAATCAGTGTTAATTGTTGTTCCGGGAACGCTACGCAAACGAGTTGCCAGACGAAAACATAAAATGTATTTGCTTTATCTTCACGCAGTAAATTAAGAGGTATCTTGAAACAAAAGATCCCTTTTAAATATATTCAGCTGAAACGTTACGTGGCAACACCAGGAATTTATTTTTCGTGAAGCTACACTGATTGCGTTAAATTAATGGATGTTTTTTTTTCTTTAATTGGTTTTAGTTTAAGTGGTGGCTACGGTCGATTCAAACATGAAACAGGCAATTATTTTAACGCCCCCCACTTTGTATCTTATATAAAATTGGTTTGATTTTTCATAAAACAACGCGAACTTTTAAAAAATATATATTTCCACTTGGTACTTTAAGAAATCACGTATCTACAAAAAAAGTAAAAGAAACAGCGAAAAAGTGTTTATTTGCACCAAGCATGACGCACACCAGAAAAACCTATACGAGTTGAGAAGATACGCGTCACATCAGCGCAAAACGGTCATCGCTCAGCATAATGCTAGAACTCACGCGCGAGACAGAGCCACATTGCCGTGCCATGACAAAGCACTGTATCTAAAAAACAAGTATTTTCAGAAATCGTCATTAATAAAGTAATGAAATTTAAACAAATTACAGATATAATATGCTAAGTAGCATATTATATCTGTAATTTGTTTAAATTTCATTACTTTATTACTTTATTACTTAGTGTGAAAAAATATACAATAAACAAAAATATAGTTTTTTTTTGCATTTTCAAGCACAAACGTGTCATGTCGTAATGTGCTTTATCAATAAAATGTGTGAGTTGCTATGACATAACACTGTAACATGATAGTTACAGTGTTATGTCATATAGTCATATGAAAATTCTACTTTAAATTTTATTTACTAATATATTACTAACATCATAATTCGTGAAACTAACTTAGTCTTTAAAAATTAACATATTAAAGGTTTACAAATCCAGCCTACTTAAATTAAAAATCTATATCCCGTTCAGATTATGTCGCCCAATTAGCAACATCAGATACCACTAGTTCGTCAAAATAACTATAATACATAATTTTACCTAAGTTCTGACTTTTCTTCAATAACTCCCCTTAGGTTTTCTTATTTTTTAATCTCACCTAACAAACTTTTTGTACCTATGTTTTATGAACCCTTTCAGAGCAGATTCCACCCTCATATTAAAAAAGTAAGTATATAAATATATATTTTTGTATCTAGTTTCAACTTAGTTCGTTTTCACAAATAAGGCCAAGTGTCCTTGTTTGAACTGAAGAATCTTGATCGACGGATATTAACCCAGTAGGATATCTAGCTTTGCCCTCATTTTCAAATAATTATACATATTTGTTGGTTAAAACCAACGTCTCAATATTTTTTATTATTTCAAAATTCAAAATTCAAAAGTCATTTATTCAAATTAGGCTGAGTGCCAGCACTTTTTGAACGTCAAAGTTCTACATAAAGACAGTCCCCCAAAACGCCCGCCCGTCACCACTTCCTAGTGTTTTAGCTGGGAAGAAGAAGTGGCGCAACAAACTCCCCAGCAACACATCTGTCTGTTGAGTTATAAGAACTATCACTTATACAAAGATATGTAAGTAGTCAGTATTCTTACAAAGAAAACAATACAACAAAGGTAACACGTAAAAACATAAAACTTAATAATTCGCTACTTGTAAGCTAGCACACTCCATTATGCCAGCATAAACAGACAAACTCAAGCATAAAAACAATATCAAATCAAACTAAATAAGCCTCCAGACATGAAGGGTGTGCCCGCTTACACGTACAGAGGGTAGAATTTAATAAAAGGATCTGTGACTCGACGCCACAAGTGATAAACTAGGTATTGCCCGCGACTTCATTAGCGCACAGTCCGTTCTCGTATAGCCTATAGCCTTCCTCATAAATGTGGCTATTATATACAAAAAAATAACCAATTCCGACTGGAAGTTCCAAAGATTAGCGCGTTCAAACAAACTAACAAACTGTTCAGCTTTATTATATCATTAGTATGTAGTTATTTAGTATTATACAATATAGATTACGTTCGTTTTCTCATGTTACAATTATTTTGAAAACAAACCAAATAAAGATAGGTTAACATGAAGAAGTCCCGACTTAGAATAAACAAGGACTTTAAAGTCAAAATATTCACTCCTAATTTCTCGTGTGATTGTTACGACAAAAGACTATTACTTTTGATACCGGCTGAAGAAGTTTAGTTTTAACAAAACACAGTATCTCGAGATACAGTGTTCAGCAGAATCAGGACCCTAGGTTTAAAGCGTTACAGTGTAAATTACAATGAAGTTTTTCAATGTTATTGGTAGAAAATCAGTATACTCTAAGCATGTAATCGGAAACAAACGCAAACGCCGAAAGATTGTAAAATATCGCGTGAAATTGTAAACTATTTTTTCTTAATAAGACACGGTTATATTGAGAACGATTGAATTTAGATGTGATTTATTCTATACAAAACGATTTTTTCATAATATATCGAGAAATTATAATCTAATAGAGATTTCTCACAATATTACGAAGTTTTTCGGTGACATATATGTATGTTTATAGTTTAGGGTCCGAAAAGCTAATTTAACGGTGTTACCACAAAACACTGTAAATTAAGTTACAGTGTTTTGTCATGGCACGGCAGCACAGCGCTGTTATACAGCGATAGCCGGCGTTGACTGGACCAGCATACAACTAGACTACTTCTACTAGATTAAACTAAGGTCAAGAACAAACCCATATTAAAAAAGAAAACAACGGGTTGCACTCCGGGATTGCCGGCAGAAGTGAAAACTTGAACATTAACGTTGTGCATTTTTAATATTTTGGAATGGTTAGGAAATAATTTCGCACGAATTGCATATGCATACATTGAGGCATACATTTTCGCGGTCACGTGTCCTGACGCGAGTTTAACAATTTTACCCATCCCAAAAAGTGCACAACGCCGCTAAAGAAGTATTTACTTCTACTACTACAAAAACAAATATGTATATCTTGCAAAAACATGATTTAGACGTACACAGTTACAATAATATAAAGAAAATGCTACAACCAAGGAGAAACTTAACAAAAAAGTTAAGCAAATAAATCAGTCACGTACCAAATGATGAAAAGATAGAACTTATTACGAGTTCCATACAAACTAGAAATATTCCCATAAACAGAACTTTGTGTTCCCATGAGCGAAGATAGTTTATCTTTATAGAAAAAAATAATACGCAATAAACAGCAAAAACATTTTTAGATATTACTAGCTGTTGTCCGCGGATTCGCACGCGTTATTATAGATTTTCTATATCTGATCTATCTCTGTACCAAAATTCATCAAAACCGGTTCAGCGATTTAGGAGTAAGAACGTAACAAACAAACCAAACTCCATTCGCATTTATAATATTGGTTTGGCAAGAAGTTGCCTTGGAGTTGCTATTTGTTCCTTATATAAAATATTAGAAAGTGAGCGTGGGCATTTTGAGAGGCTGTCTTTATGTATGTAAAACTAACGCTCAAAAAGTGATGGGATGATGACTTCTAAATACAAGACAATATACAACTTAAGAATACAACAGTTTAATAACACGGACAGAATAAGAAACGTTGTGCTTAAAACGTGCATTGTCGACGTAGGAAAAAAGACTGCCAAGCTTAAATGGGATTGGACGGGTCACGTCAGCCACATGCACAGTTACCACTGGACAATAGTCTCCACAAAGTTGATGCTTGAGGATTGACGGCATCGCCGAGGTCAGCCTAGGAAGAGATGGAGAGACGACCTAGACGCTCGCTGCACGGGTTGGTTTGAGGTGGCTAGGGAACAAAATATCTGGAAGGACTTTGGGGAGGCTTTTGCCCAGCAATGGGACAGTACAAGCTGAATAAAAAAATAGACAGCAGTCAACCTCTGCCACTATAATCTTTCAAGATATATAAAAAAATAAAATCCGTTTATTCTGCCAGAAATGACGCACAGAAACAAACAACCAACCAACCACCAACTAACGATTACAATAATGAAATAAAAAATAAAAAAATATTATCTGAACTCTCTCAACGATTTGGTCACTGGCACTTGGACCTATTACTAATAGCTGTCTTGTGGAGTGGTGGAGGACTACAGCTCTTGCAGAATTTGTTTGAAATTGTTACCACGGCCCTGGAACGCAAAGCGCATTTGGAGGAACACGGGTGGGTGTTAGTCGGTAAGAGTCTGACACTCCCTCCCGCTCCACCCAGTGCAGGAGTCATTTAATGATTTATCATCCATAAAAGAAATCTCTCTAACATTGTGTCACCTAGCCTTAAAATATAACTAGCCTTAAAAGAAATGACAAAATGTACAAGCGGAAATGGTATCAAAACATTTACCTACCCCCGCTTTGACCTTAACATTATCAAAACGTTATTGTTATGTCACTGACCAATTTATAACCAGTTTCATTGCTAACAATAAGAAACCTGTAAATGAATGGAATTCTTAATAAGTGGTACCAATTTATGATTGGTTTATTTATTACTCCATCTTTGCCTAATAACAATATTTAAATATTTAAAGCTTTGTTCACACGAGTATAGTTTTATGCTAGTATAGTAAGCTAGTCCAGTAACTTGCCGTCATCTTACCCTAAGCAAGTTTCTACCAGTCGTACAGTTTTCTGTACCTAAAAGCTGAAATACAGTTTGTGTTGTGTTGGCAACAGCAGTTTTTAAACGGATTTATTTAGCTTACCCTGTTTGTTTATTTGTTTCTGTCAAATTTAGTAGTTAAAATGTTACCCCTTTCCTGTTGACAGATTGATCTGATATTTGGTACCTACACACCTTTAGTTCTGATGACAATACAATTTATTATATTTAATATCACAGTTAACCCAAGATGGCCGCCGCTACAAAATGGCGGATTACATATTTTATATAATTTGTTAGCCCAGGTCTGAACCTGTTTATTCATTTATAATCATTAACTTTGGTGTCTGTGTAAGCTTTCTCAGTTAACTGACAAGATTGTTTGGGTTATGATTTCTTATATTATTGTCTGTCTGCCTTCCCAAGAAGTGACTGCTTATTTGAGGTCCTGAGCCCAATAACTGGGTAACACGATACCCCATGGCAAGACTGGTGTCAGACAGTTTTTCGGCTTCTGACTACCCGTAACGACTGTCACAGTCAAAATCTACAATTATTGACCACCAGGAGCGACGGGTATTACGTGCTTTTCAAAGCCCGGAGGAGTTTCGGTATGTAGACAGACCCGTGCGACTGCTAATACGTTGATAAGT